>CM050511.1:120587944-120725444 GCA_027563665.1 Antrozous pallidus | reverse complement strand
CTGCGGACTGAAAGGTCCCGGGTTCAATTCCGGTCAAGGGCATGTATGTTGGTTGCAGGCACATCCCCAGGAGTAGGGGGTGTGCAGGAGGCAGCTGATCGATGTTTCTCTCTCATTGATGTTTCTAACACCCTCTCCCTGTCCCTTCCTCTCTGTAAAAAATCAATAAAATATTTTTTTTAAAGTCCGCTCCTTTTTCACTGCCAAATAGTATTCCGTTGTGTAGCTATACCCTGTTTGTGCATGCAGTCGTCTGCTGATGGACACATGGGCTGCTGCTCCATCATCGGAAGCTGCTATTAGCATTTGTGTGTAGCTGTGTCAGAGCACATGCTTTTCTCTCTCTTGGCTAAATGCTGTCGGCAAAGGGGAGGCTCCGACAGCAGAAGAGCCCCCTCACATCTCTCCCCGCAGTGTTGACACTCGGCTGCTCTGTCCTCCCGTCAGCCCTCGGCACCCTCCGTCTCTT
The DNA here is from genome assembly GCA_027563665.1 of Antrozous pallidus. Lineage (NCBI taxonomy): Eukaryota > Metazoa > Chordata > Mammalia > Chiroptera > Vespertilionidae > Antrozous > Antrozous pallidus. The sequence continues at coordinate 120,724,975 of CM050511.1, read as the reverse complement.
TAAAATCAGCCGTGCCAGTGGGTGTGGGGCGGGATTCCCTCGGGGCTCCCATGGCACGCCCCTGCCGATCGGGCGTCTTCTCGTGTGAATATTGTCCGTCCGCAGACGCTGGAGGAAGGGGCTCTTCCAGTGAGTTGGTTGGAGTTGTTACTCGTGCGCGGTAAGAATTCGTTCTATATTCTAGAAGCGAGTCCTTTTATGGATACATGTTTTGCAAGAAGCTTTGCCCGGTTTGTGGCCTGCCCTTTCATCTGTGTGACTGTCTTTTGAAAAGCAGGAATTTTTCATTTGGCGAAATGCAATTTGGTGTTTTTCTTTTATGGCCTGTGGCTTCTGCATCTCATGTAAGGAGCCTGTGCCAGCTCCCCTTCTCCTGCGCTCTCCCTTGAAGTGTCACAGCTCCAGCTCTTCTGTTCAGATCTACCCCCTACTACCTCCCGGTCTCTGCGTGCGCAGGGAGGGAAGCTTCGGGGTTTGTCTTCCTGCACAGGCTACCCCGTTGCTGCAGCCTCCTGTGTGGAAAGATTACCCTTTCTCCATGAACCGCCTGGGGACTCGGAAGGAAATCAATCGGTGGCCCGTGTCCTGCTTGACAGAGCCAGCTCCTGCCTCCCCCACGGGGCGCACCGTCAAACCGCGGCAGGAGGACGCTGGGCAGAGGAGAAAGGAAGAACGCCAGGATGTGAAGAACCACGGAAAAACGAATTCACCTCTCTTCAAGTGCATCGGGAACCCCAAAAGTGAGCACCGTGGAACAGAGCACCCTAGAACTGTGGTCGGCAAACTGCGGCTCTCAAGCCACATGCGGCTCTTTGGCCCCTTGAGTGTGGCTCTTCCACAAAATACCACGGCCTGGGCGAGTCTGTTTTGAAGAAGTGGTGTGAGAAGACGTTTAAGTTTAAAAAATGTGGCTCTCCAAAGAAATTTCAATCGTTGTCCTGTTGGTTTTTGGCTCTGGTGACTAATGAGTTTGCCGACCACTGGTCTAGAAGAAGCCCTCTACCTCTAGCTCCTGGGGTGAGGGATCAAACTTGAAACCCTCAGGACAAGTGTGTACATTTCCTGGGTTCTTCCATTCTCTCATGCCCCCTTCCCGAACCCCAAGAAATCAGTGGCAGCGCCAGTGATGAGAAGCTGCAGGAGCCCACACTGAGGAGGTGGGATCTTTTCTGCCGGGCGTGGGAGCTGTGGTCCCCTGTGTGGTCGGCCTCATTCCCTTCTTCTCTCTCAGTCCTCCTGCCGCTGGCCCTGGATGTGGGTGCCGCTGTGTGGGGGGGGGGGGGGGGGTGTTGAGGCAGAGTAGATGAATTTTTTAAAATATATTTTATTGATTGTTTATAGAGAGCAGGGAGAGGGATAGAGAGTTAAAACTATCAATGAGAGAGAAACATTGACCAGCTGCTTCCTGCGCACCCCCCACTGGGGATGTGCTCACAACCAAGGTACATGCCCTTGACTGGAATCGAACCTGGGACCCTTGAGTCCAAAGGCCAACTCTCTATCCACTGAATCAAACCAGTTAGGGCTGAGTAGATGAATTGAAGTCCCTTCTTTCTGGCCAGAGGACTGAACAGGGAACCCGGGGAACTGGAAAGTACTGGGGAGATCATGGAGAGGGAGGAACTTGGTTAAGTGACCTCAAAGCTCTGTATGAACTCCTGGATTTATCCCTTTTCCCTACTCATAACCTGTTAGAAAGGGGATCTCATCCTAGGTAGTATATCTTTGAGAACTAGTGTAATAAATAGACCAGCACCCCAAGTCCCAGGCTAATTAATACTAATCAACAAATAGAGCATGTGTGGGACACATCTTGAATGGGATGGCAAAGGCTCAGTAGAAGCTGAGACCATTGATTTGAGACCCATATTTTTTTTTCTAAAATGGGAATTTTACTACTATGAATTTCCCTCTGAGCACTGCTTTGGCTACATCTCACAAATGTTGGCAAGTTGTGTTTTACTTTTTCGGTTATCTCCAAATACTTGCTAATTTCCCTTTTGGTTTCTTCTTTGACCATTGATTGTTTAGAAGAGCAATATCTACTTTCTCAATATCTTTCTGTTACTAATTTCTAACTTCATTTCATTGTAACCAGAGGACACAATTTGTATGATACGAAGCCTTTTAAAACTATTGAGGCTTATTTTATGACCCAGAATATGATCTATTTTGGTAAATAGTCCCTGAACATTTGAAGAGAATGTGCATATCACTCTTGATGGGTGGAGTATTTCAAAATATCAGTTGGGTCAACTTAAATGATAGGGTTGTCCACATTCTCAGTGATTTTTGTCCTACTTGTTCTAGCAACTATCGAGAGTATTCAAATCTGTGACTAACTGTACCTTTGTCTATTTCTCCTTTCCGTTCTATCAGTTTTTACTTCGTGTATTTTTTTTTTTAATTGATTTCAGAGAGGAAGGGAGAGGGAGAGAGAGAAAAACAACACTGAGGAGACTCATTGATCGACTGCCTCCTGCACGCCCCCTACTGGGGATTGAGCCTGTACCCCAGGCATGTGCCCTGACTGGGAATTGAGCCGTGACCTCCTGGCTCATACACTGACGCTCAACCACTGAGCACACACTGGCCCGGCTCCTTCATGTATGTTAAGCTCTATCAACTGGAGGCATACGAACTCTGCCCCTGTAAAGGGACATTGGACTTTGAAGGCACCCCTTCCTCAGCAAGGGGGGGAGGGGGTGGTGCTTAAACTCCACATGGAGGTCAGCCTCCCCTCCCACTGCGGATGAGGAGCCACTTTTTGTGGGAGTTGGGGCCACAGGCTGTCCCCGAGGAAAAAGCACTTGCATGTTGGAGGTGCCCCAGGTCGGGAAGCAGGAGGTCTGCTGGGTCAGAGCACAGCCACCCAGGGTGCACCATGGGAGCGAAACTGGCGCCCAGGCGGCAGATGGGCCCTGCAGCCTCGCGCTGTCCCCACGCCTGCTCCCACGGGCCAGCTCGCGGTAGACAGCCTGGGAGGAGCGCGGGGAGGCTCATTGTCCGAGGAGACTGGGAGGAGGAGGGGAGGCGATATCGGAGGAAGGGCCTCTGTGAGCACAGTCACAGGATGGAATTCAGTCCCGGCTGTTACGGAGCAGGAGATAAAACTGACCAGGTGAAAGGCACCCCGATTGGGGGTCCCTGCAAGGATGGACGGGGGGGAGGGCGGGACTCTCCAGAGTTTAGCTGACTCTCCAGCCCTCAGTGGGAGTTGCTGGGCGTTTCCAAGCATGAGAATGCTGGGTGAGTACAGGAGCTTCCCAGAAACCCTGCTGGCAGCCAGCAGGTGCAGGATGGACCGCCCGGGCAAGTGGCAGGTATCAGAGATCCAGGCACAAGTCACACGGAAATGATGGAGCAGGGCTGAGGGAGGGCGGGGCGGGGGAGGGAGATACCGGGGTGAAGACACCCAGAGCCTGCAGGCTTGGCTCTGCCGGGTCCAGTGTGCTGCCTGCGGATGATGCATGGAGAGCGTCCTCTGGTCTACCGTCTGGGCAGCAAATGGCAGAAGGAGCAGGTGGTGCGGTGCCCAGGAGAGGCCTGGGCAGCAGGGCGGTTATGGGTTGGGAGTTGATTCCTGGGTTACCAGCCACGTGACCTTGAGCACATCTCTGGGGACTGCAGTTTTCTTATCTATAAATATAGTTCTTGCCAAAATCGGTTTAGCTCAATGGATAGAGGTCGGCCTTTGGATTGAAAGGTCCTGGGTTCGATTCCGGTCAAGGGCATGTACCTTGGCTGCGGGCACATCCACAGTAGGGGGTGTGCAGGAGGCAGCTGGTTGATGTTTCTCTCATCAATGTTTCTGACTTTCTATTCCTCTCCCTTCCTCTCTGTAAAAAATCAATAATATATATATTTCTTAACTCATAGGATTGATTAAATAAAGACAATGTAAGGTGCTCAACACAACACAGAGCATAACAGCAGTTATGAGTGGTCAGTGGTGGGAATCGCTGCCATCATCACTGTCATCATCATCATCATTATCATCATCTCAACAGCCATCACCAACGACCATTGTCATCACTGTCACTGTCATCGCCATCACCATTGTCACCACCATCACTTTCCACCCTCACCACCATTAGCAGCAGCAGTCTCATCACCTCCACCAGCCCCATGATCACTGTCACGACCATCATTGTCATCACCATCATTGTCATCAGCTTCACCACCAACAACTTCAATACCACCAGCTTCACCACCACCACCATTACCACCATCATCACCACCACCACCATCACCATCACCATCACTGTCACCATCACCATCATCATCAACCACCACCATCACCATCATCACCATTACCATCATCACCACCACCACCATTACCATCACCACCATCATCACCACCATCATCATCACCATCACCTTCACCATCACCTTCACCATCACCACCACCATCACCATCATCACCATCACCATCATCACCATCACCACCATCACCATCACCACCACCACCATCATCACCGTCACCATCACCATCATCACCATCACAACCACCATCACCACCATCATCACCACCATCATCACCACCACCACCATCACCATCATCACCATTACCATCATCACCATCACCACCATTACCATCACCACCATCATCACCACCATCATCATCACCATCACCTTCACCATCACCACCACCATCACCACCATCACCATCATCACCATCACCACCATCACCATCACCACCACCACCATCATCACCGTCACCATCACCATCATCACCATCACAACTACCATCACCATCACCATCATCACCATCACCACCATCACTATCATCACCACCACCACCATCACCATCACCATCACCATCACCACCACCACCACCCTGTTGCAGGCCACAGACTAGCAGGGTTTTCTCCTCCAGGATCTTCTCGTGCCACCCTGTGTTGTCACACTCCCGAGGTGTCTCCACCAAGGACCTAGTGACAATTGGTCGGACATGCCTGTAAAGTCCGTCATAACATTAACCAACCCCCGCCCCCGCTTCTCTTGAGCCTTGGGCGAACCAGACATGTCCTCTGACTCATTCATTGAGCCCGAGTCCATCAGAGCCCTGGTGTGGCCCGTAATGGTGGATGCGCTGCGATTCCTTTCAAGTGTGTGTGTGTGTGTTGGGGGCACAGAGACGTGGGGGCTGCAACTCCATGGAGCCCGCTGAGAGCCAGCTGGGTCAGGATAACACACAGAACCCGGGTCCCCAGGGGCTGGGCATGGGAGACACCCAGGGAGGTGGGGGCGGCCAGGCAGCGCTACCCAGCTTCCGCGCGGGGCGTCTGCCAGCAGCGCTCTCAGCAGGCCTGCCCCCATCCCACCGCTGAGGTCTCAGGGGGTGCCAGCTGGTCCCTGGGGATCCCTGCTGTGCTCAGCGCCCTGCCTCACCCCGTCAGCGCACAGGGCGCGTATCTTGGTTCCGGTGAATGACGTGGGCGGATCGTATCGGGCCTGGTTCCTGGCTGGGTGGACCCTCTGCTTTCCTTACTGCCGGGCACCCATGCAAACCATGTCTGATCCCACTCGGTGGGTGACATCGTGCTGAGAGCTCAAGTGGGCCGCGGTGGGAGGTGGGAATATTTACACCACGGGAAGTGGCAATGCCACAGGCCAGAGCTTTCCCTGGAGAGCCGGCCGGTAAACAGTCACCACGGCGCTGCTGATTGCCATGCAGAACTCACCCAGGACAAGGCCTGCACACAGCGCCTGCTCGGCCTCAGCGATGACTGTTCCCAAGTCACCACAGAGCTGAGAGCGAGCCGAGCCTGGGGACCGAGGGCTCCTTCACCCACCTGCGCATCCTCCACTCCAGGCCATGGAGAAATCCTCTTGTTGTGGAGCAAACGTGAGTGAACGGCCACTGGAGCCCACACCCAATTAAAATTCAGGGAGCCTTTATCAGCCGGCCGGTGACTGCTCTGCCTTTCTCCATGCAGGGAGTCCAGAGAGCAGCCCAACTCTTGGTGCAGGACCGCTTTTAAGCACGTTAACCACATCCTGTTTTTGCAGAGCAAGCAATTTAACACAGAACAGTTTGTTTTTTTTAAGTAATGTCAGGGTTATGTTATTGACGACCATGTTATTCCCAGGGTCATCCTGTTCTTCAGAAAGCTGATGGTGTTCCATCTTGCAAGGCTATTGGGTGAGGTGCAGCTGGGATTCAAGGCTAAGTCGACGAGGAGGAAGATGCTCAAAAATTTCTACTCTCTAACACTCTCATCCTTGAACCTCAGCGTCCCCACCCACTGAGAAGGGGAGATCGGCCCTGTCCCTGTGCAAAACCAGATGAATCCTTTGCTATCAGCCAAAGGGTTTCTGTTTAAAAGCAACAATGGTGCCCTACCCGGTGTGGCTCAGTGGATAAAGCATTGGCCTGCAGACTCAAGGGTCCCAGATTCGATTCCGGTCAAGGGCATATACTTTGGTTGCGGGCACATCCCCAGTGGGGAGTGTGCAAAGAGGCAGCTGATCGATGCTTCTCTCTCATTGACGTTTCTAACTCTCTGTCCCTCTCCTATTCTCTCTGTAAGAAATCAATAAAATATATTTAAAGAAATAAAATGAAAGCAACAATGGTCCAAGCAGATAACAACTTTTTAAAACATATATTTGTATTGATTTTTAGCGAGAGAGGAAGGAAGAGGGAAAGAGAAACATCCATGTGTGCAGACCATCCATTGGCCGCCTCCTGCACGCGCCCCCCCCCCCCCCCAGTGGGGCATCCAGCCCACCACCGGGCATGTGCCCTGACCAGGAACCAAACCAGCAACCTGTCCGTGCATGGGATGGCGCCCAACCAGCTGAGCAACAGCAGCCGGACAGGGAGCTCTGTGCTCCCGCTCCGGCCCGGCCCTGACATCCATCCCCACTCACCAGCCCCGGGACTTTGATCATGTCACCTGACCTCTCTGTGCCTCAGTTTCCTCATCTGAAAACCAGGATTGACAGCAGCCTCAGAAACGCTCCTGGCCTGTAGTAAGTACCGTATGAAGTTAACCACGACCCACACAACACACCGCTCACACCAACGTTGCCCCACACCGGCGCGGGGTCACTGCGCCTCCCCCCACACACAGCTGCCCGGCACCTGCATCCAGCCAGACCCTGGACAGACCTCTGGGGTCGCCTCGGCCCCTGCACACACCGAAGCCACCTCCGCCTCCCCCACTTCAGGCCGCCTCTGCCCCTTCCCGGGAATTTCCATTCTCTTAGAAATGTTCACGTATTATTTCCTAACATTTTTTTTAAAATTTCAAACCTGGTGAAAAGTTGGACGCCCGGCCAGCGTGGCCCAGTCTTGGAGCATCAAGCGATGAACCAGACGGTCAGGGTTCGAGTGCCAGGCAGAGCGCAGGCCTGGGTTCGAGGCTCAATCCCCAGTGTGGGGTGTGCAGGAGGCAGCCGATCCGTGTTTCTACTTCTTTCTCCCTCTCCCTTCCTTTCTAAAATCAATAAAAGCACATAATTTTTTATTTTTTTAATAGTAGTACATATATTTTCCTTCCCCCTCCCATTATCCTCCCCCCAGCACAAGTCCCCACCAGCCCCCCCTCCACCGTCCCAGTGTCTTGCATCCATTGGTTATGCTCATATGCACGCGTACAAGTCCTTTGGTTGATCTCCCCCAGCACCCGCCCTCCACCCTCCCCAGCCCCACATAATTTTTTTTGTTTTTTAAGTTGCATGAATGTGCAACCACACCCTTCACTCTGAGTCTGAACTCATCAGGTGCCGCTGCCCAATAGCTCTGCGCCCCTCCCCCAGCAGGAGCCTCAGGAGTCAGTGGCTCCCATAATCGCACTTTCTTTTCTCTCCAAAGAGGGATCAGCTGGAGGCCCTTTGAAGGGGCTGCGATTACATCTTCATTGGTGGGTAATGGGATTAGCACGGCCCCTGGCCGGGCCTCGGGCGTGGAGGGCAGGCCCTGCCTGTGATGGTGACCCCGGAAGAACCGCTCCCAGGCCGGCTCCCTGCATGCAGCCAGGTTCGGACAGGGTGAGAGGCAAGGGGGCCGTGCCCCCCGAGGGGTGCCGGGACCGGAAAATGGAATTAACCCCACCCCAATGCACTGCAGGGCCAGCCCTGGACTCTCCACCAATCAAGGATCTCTGGGCTCAGAGACGACAGAAATGGATAACAAGTGTGTGTGTGTGTGTGTGTGTGTGTGTGTGTGTGTGTGCAGGTGTGTGCGTGTATGTGTTGGGTGGGCATGTCTTTTTAGCCTTCATAGATCCCACCCCAAAAAATGTAGGACCAAACAAAGGTAGGAGCAGAGTAAGGGAGCCTGGTGCCTGGGCCTGTCTAAACCAGCGGCATCAGGTTATCCACGGACTGACTATGTGCTGTGGAGCTTACGGGACCCGCACCACAGTGCGCCAGGCTCTGTCCTGGGAGCTCTGCCTGTGTTACCTCACACAGTCCTCACCCCGGTGCGGGGGCTGGGCCAGCCACCCCAGCACAGGTGAAGTGCCCCCAGTTCTCAGAGGAGGGATCGGCTGGTGCTGAAATAGATCCTCGACACTGACTCTGATGGGCCCCAAAGCAGAGGCCGGGAGACCACGGAGGGATTTTGCCTGTTGCATACACATGTATTGAACCTTTTTCTTGAAAATCCTACTCTATTAGAAATTACAATGTATTATTTTCCTACAATTTTATTTTTTAAAATGTCAAACCTACTAAAAAGTTGCATGAATGAACAACCATATGCCCATCCTTCACTTAGAGTCTAAATCATCAGGTGCTAGCATTGTCCATATGTGCTTTCTCTCCCTCTCTCTCTCTCTTTCTCTTTCTCTCACTCTCAACACACACACACACACACACACACACACACACACACACACACACACAAGGCCTGGTGCACGAAATTCGTGCAAGAGTAGGCCTTCCTTACCCCAGCTGCCAGCACTGGCTTCCCTTTGGCCCCCCGGACCCGAGCTTCCCTCACAGCCCCAGCTTCGTCCGGAAGGTCATCTGGAAGGATGTCTGGTCTAATTTGCATATTATGCTTTTATTAGTATAGATATATGTCACTACGTCGCAGCTTCTACCACAGGAATGGTGGGCACACACCCCAACAGTCCCCTCCTCTCACTGTCCCAAAGCTGATTTTGTTCAGAGACGAGGATGGATTAGGGCTGCCCTGGCCAGCCCATCGGCCTTTGTGGGACCCTCCCTTTTGCAGCCTCCCTTGTAGCTATGTCAGCGTGTGGCCACTCTAGACAGCGAGGCACAAAGGGGAGTTTTTGGAGAGACCTGCCTTCGGGCACCTTTTTCCTTCGCCACTAAAAAGAGAACCCACTCCAGGTACTGCCCTCTCCCACTTCCTGCCTTGAACTTGGTGGTGAGGCCTGGAGCTGCAGCAGCCATGCGGGGCGGAGTGGGAAGGTGGGAAGACCTGGCTGGGTGACGCCAGTGGGCAGCAGCGGCTGCTCTGGGCCTAAACGTCCCCTCCCACCGCTCCCCGAGGGAGAGAAGTGCACGTCTTTGCTGCTTAAGCTGCAATCAAGACGATCCTAATTGATGCTTTCCCAGGCTTCCAAGAAACTTCCAGACACAGTGGAAAGTATAAGGTCTATGGGGCCAGACAAAACCAGGACCAAACATCGGAGGGAGACTCTAATTAGGTCTGCGAGCCCGGGGACGCTATTCAACCTCTCTGATAGTTCGGAAAGCGAAGGGAGGGAAGGAGGAAGGAAGGAGTGAAGGGAGCAGGGTGGAGGGAGGAAAGTAAACTCCAGGAAATGCTACCAGACCGGGTATTCGTCCTTACATAGCTATATATTCAATGGCCCAGTCAACAAATATTCGTTGAGCACCTACTCTGTGTTATCCATTCAATAACTACTGAATGAGCACCTACTGTGCGTTAGGCACTGCTCTCAGCACTGCGGCACGTCCGCAAAACGGCCGCCCTTGCTCTCCTAAACGCACCATCTGCCGTTGCCTTCGGTTTGGATCGCACGCCAGTCACCTTGCTCAGCAGAGGCACTTCGTTCCCCGTTCACAGACCAGGGACTTGGGGCCCAGGGAGGCCTGGCCCTCGAGGCTGCCGTGTTCCACCGCTGTCTGCGCTCTTCCCCGGCAACGTGCACGAACCACGGCGATTCTGAGGCTGCCGGACGCTTCGGAGGAAGGACAGCGCCTCTCCCAAGCTCTCCTCTGGAAATGTGCTTCTGATTTTGATCCCCTTTTACCAGAAACAGGAGACGGATTACCCGGAGAAGGGACAGGCTCTGGTGCAGCATGAGCCCACAACCTTGGCCTTCAGCTTCTCTGAGCTGATGGGGTTCTCCTGCTGGGAGAGAGGCAACGCAGAAGGCCGGCTGGCACAGTCCCCTTGGGGGGTGAGGTCCCTAAAGATGGTGGTTAAGCAGCCCCCTTTGGGCTGGAATCCCCCCCTCTCCACCAGCTCAATGCCGCAGGAACGCTGCCAACCTCTCTGATCCTGCGTCCCTTCTGGCACTTCTCGACTGGCACTGGGTGCGGTGTGGTGCCCATGGCCGGGGAGGAGGAGAGACTGCTTCACTCTGCCTCAGGCACCCCAGTCTCCTCCCTCCCTGGCCAAATGCTCCTCCTCTCACCACCCTACTGGGGCCCGGAATGTCCCCCTCCTGGCACAGCGGACCCCGTGTGTCCTGGCCCAACCCCCACATACCCGGAGAGCCTGACGCTGAAGTGCCGTCACTAATGCACCACCCACTCCCATTGTGGGGGGCTCACCGCGTGCTGGCTGTGCTCAGAGCTCGGCAGGTGCTGTCCTTTGAGGTAGATGGCGTTCTCCCCGTTTCACAGATGAAGAAACGGAGGCCCCGGAGGTCACGTCCATATCCCAGGCGGTGCGTCCGTCCACCCTGCCAGACTGCAAGGCCACACGGCTCCCTGCGTCCAGGCCGCGGGGCCTGGAGACCAGGACTGTGTCCAAGGCGGCTTGGCGTCTGGTGGGTGCTCACGGACCCCTGAATGAATGCTGAATGTATGGGTGAGCGCTGGTGTCTGTGGCAGCGACTGGCCACACCCACTTCCTCTTCCCCCGGGGGCTCAGCTGGACCACGTTTCCCAGCCTCCCTTGCAGTTCTGGCCAGGAGTGCACAGAGAGGTTATGTGCACCTTGTCGAGACGGGTCCACTGAACCCTTCCCGGCAGCCTCACGCGTCCTGTCCCCCGCTGGCTAGCCGCGTGCAGAGGGTCCGGAGCACCCACAGGCCGGAGGGTGATGCAGACACAGGCCGCCAGGCACCTCGGTGTGAGTCGCCCGCATCGGGCTGTTCCTGGGCCAGGAAATCCACTCCCATCGTGTTGCAGCGAGGTATGCAGGGGACGGTGCAGGCTCCCGCCCCAGAGAGGAGTTTGAGGGAAAGCGTCTTCGAGCACCAGAGGCTGCCATCGGGTTGGGTCGGGTCAGGAAGGAGCTGGGACCTCACAGAGCCGGGTCTCACCCAGGGATGGGCTCCCGTGACACGTCACCGCCCCCAGCTCTCCCTGCCAGCCCTGCACCCCCGCGGTGATAAGGTGCTCCCTCCCCGGACGTACCCCTGTTTCTGGGAGCTGCCTTCATGCGGGGAGAGAGCCCCTTCCTCCGTGGGACCTGCGCCCCCCACAGAGCCAGGGTCAGCTCACACAGGGGAGGCGGGTGCCAGGCCCTCCTAGACCTCATCCCTCCGCTCAGCCAGTGTGCACCCAGGCCAGAGACCTGCCAGTTCTCCCCGCCCTGCCCTGTGGTCCACCACACTCTCACCCCGTCGTTATCATTTCGGGGGGGGGGGGGGGGGAGAGACAGGAGAGGTGGGTCCCTTCAGCTCTGCCTCCGGCATTGGTGTTGGGAAGTCACCATAGCAACCCTCCCCGCCCCGCACCAGCCACCGGGCACCCCCCTGGCCCCTTTATCTCATCTCACCCTCCCATCAACCCTTCGATGTGCGTTATTTCAGCCCCGTTTTACTGACAGGCAAGCCGAGGCTCACGATTTGCCCAGAGTAGTGGCCGGCAAACTCATTAGCCAACAGAGCCCAATATCAACAGGACAACGATGGAAATTTCTTCGGAGAGCCAAATTTTTCAAACTTAAACTTCTTCTAGCGCCACTTCTTCAACATAGACTCGCCCGGGGCCGTGGTATGTTGTGGAAGAGCCACACTCAAGGGGCCGAAGAGCCGCATGTGGCTCCCGAGCGGTAGTTTGCTGACCCCTGTCCTAGAGGCTCATCCGGAAAGCAGCGGCTCAAATCCAGGTGCGTCACCTGGGAAAGGCCGGGTGGTGAGGAGCCCGGGCCCGAGGGCTGCCAACAGAGGGCCAGGCCGGCCACCTGGCGTTTAAACGGCAGCACGGGCCCCTGGACGAGCTGCCCAGCCCATGGCCTGTCCACGTCAGTTGCCCCGGCCACGTCCCTGGGGGCTGTGGCTCCGCCTGGGGCACCTGGGAGGGGGGTGATGGGCAGAGCGGCCGAGGTCTATGCTGCATCCGAACCGGTCAGGGGAAGCCCGAGTCTGGCAGGGCCAATTGCCGGGTGGACCTCTGCTCACTGGAAAGTTGCTAACACATGTCCCTAATCCCATCCGCCAGCCGCGGCGGGCCAGGTGCGCGAACGCACGCGCTGCTCCGGGGGCCGGCCCAGCATGGACGGCAGGACCCCGGCTTCCGGCCCTGTGTACCGACTGCGTGCACACCCCTCGTTCTCGTTCACCCTCTCAACAGGCCCGAGAGGTCGGCGATACCCACCGCTCACGCCCGCTTTCCGGATAAGGAAACCGAGGCTCAGAGAAGTGAAGTCATTTGTGTGCGCAGCCGGGGGTGGGAGCCGTGGGCTCACCCTGTGTCCACAGTCTTCCGGTCCGCAGACGTGTGTAAACGGTGTCTTGCCTCTCTCCTGACACCTCACACGCCGTGGGCCCCGGACGGACTGGGGGGCCGCACAGGAGCGTGAGCTCGGCGGAGGCAAGGCCTGAGTGGAGAGCCCATCAGTGGCCAGGGCTGCCACGCAGGACGGGCGCAGGAAGCGGCGAGTGGGGGATACCTCGGACCTCCGCTGTGGAGAGGCGAGGCGGGGGCGGGGCCGGGGACGCAGGAAGGGAGGCGCAGGAAGAGTGAAATGGCAAAAGATACGGAGAGTCAATAAGAAGGCACGTCTGGAGGGAAATGGGTTGCAATAAAAGCGAGAGTGATAAGAGAAACAAAGGGACAGGCCTTGGCGAAGGGGGGGGGGGGTGTCAGCCTCTGGGAGTACCGAGGCCCCAGAAGAGCAGGAAGCCATCTTGTAAGATGATGAGCTCCCTGTCCCTAGATGTGTGCAAGCAAGGATGCATGTCCCTGGGACTGGGACGTCCGATGGAGGATTTGTGCGTCCTGGGATGTCTGCACCGGCTTCTCCAGCCCCCGAGAGATGGAGGTCTTCCTGGGACCACACCCCCTCTGATACACAATCACAAGTACAGGGCTTTTTCCATGCCTTCTGTGACAATTTGAGTGGAGGTAGGAAGACCCAGAATTGTGAGCCCAGAGCTGCTCTTCTGTTTGATATACACGGAGTGGCCAGAGGATGATGATCTCTGAACACATGATAATCTGGCCACTCAGTGTATATCCTATATAATAAAAGGCTAATATGCAAATTGTTTTGTCAACCAGGAGTTCGACCAGCAGGCAGACCGACCAACTGCCCATGTCCCTTCCCCCTGGCCAGGCTGGTCGGATCCCACCCATGCATGAATTCATGCACCGGGCCTCTAATACACACACACACACACACACACACACACACACACACACACACACACCCCGAGTGGCCAGACTATTACACATTCAGTGTAGATGCTCTGTCCATGGCCCTGACTTCCCACCGGGCCAGAGGCCAGCTGCGATCTGCACCAACGCTGCCCCATTAGAGAGAGGATGGGACCTGAATTCCTCTACCCGCACTCAGGACTGACTGTGGCCTGATCCTGGCCCCCAGCCTTCCCTCCCTCTGCACCCCAGCCAAGCTCCACATAAGCCTAGCTCAATCCCCAGGCAGTCCCTCCCTCTTTGACCCCATCATTCTGGTGTTGGATGGAGGCTGACCCTGGAAAGGGGTGTCAGCCCAGACCCCTCTCTCTAGCCCGAGTCCAGGACCAGTTTCTTCTGCTGAGCAAATCCCCCAGTAGCCTGGCAGCTGGGGTCTGTTTTCCGGCAGCGTGAGGGTCCGGGCAGCGCCATGGGGTCCACTTGGCAGGTGCTGTTCTAGCTCCGTGATCTCAGTCCAACTGCCTAACCCAGTGGTCGGCAAACTCCTTAGTCCACAGAGCCAAATATCAACAGGACAACGATGGACATTTCTTTTGAGAGCCGCATTTTTTAAACGTAAACTTCTTCTAACACCATTTCTTCAACATAGACTCTCCCAGGCCGTGGTATTTTGTGGAAGAGCCACACTCAAGGGGCCAGAGAGCCGCATGTGGCTCGCAACCTGCAGTTTGCCGACCACGGGCTGTGCCTCTGTCCTCAACGCCATGAGCAGCGTTCTCAAACTTCTTGGCCTCGGGTCCCTTTGCCCTCTTCATACTATCCAGGACCCCAAAGAGCTTTTGTTTGTGTCTGTTGTATCTACGAACACTTAGAAATTAAAATAGAAATGTTTTAGAACATTTTATTAATTCATTTAAAAGTAATAAGGAACCCCGGCCTATTAACCTAAATATCACATTTTTAATTTCCAAAGAAACACCAGCATTGGCTTCCATTTCCGTAGACCCCCCCCCCCCCCGAGTTCTCACGTCTATTTCTGGTCTCCATGGTGGCAGGCAGGAGGTGGTTTAGTGGAAGAAAAGGTGGCCTCGCAGATGGGTGGTTAGAAAAAGGAGGAGTGTTTTAATAGGCTTGTCAGATCGTTTCTCGATACTGCACGACGCTGGACAAGCGGTAAAATTTTAACAGTTATGACACGGAATCCGAAAAGATCACGATGAACATTTGGTTCTTTGTTACGTTGAAAGCCCTCGGTTTATTTTGCACGTTGACTGGATCTTTGACCTGCGTGTAATTTTTAAAGTATCATGCATTCAGCATGTGTAAAATATCACGCATTTAGCACGTGTGACATGCTGGCTCACCGACTGAGGAGATCCTTCACGTGTTGACACGTTTAATCACACAACACGGGAAAAACTCATCAGTTCACCGCCTCGCCAGTCACATTTGTGTCACCACCAGAAAAGCCCTTACCTGCTGGGGAGCAAGCACCGAGGGAAAGCCCTGTGAGGAAGCAAGAAGGCAGCTGTCTGCAAGGCAGGAGGTGAGCCCTCACCAGAAATCAAACTTACTGGCACCTTGATCATGAACTTCGAGCCTCAAGAGCCACGAGAAAATAAATGTCTATTGCTTGAGCCCCGCTGCCTGCGGTATTTTGTTATGGCAGCCTTAGCAAACCCACATACCCTCCCCAGGCCCTTCTCCTCCCGAGACCCTTGTATTGGTGGGTTGTGTGGCTTGGGAGTCTTTCGTTAGCTGGGGAGAGCAGGGCATGAGCAAATAACATCAGAGTTAGGCACTCTGTGCCCAGGCAACCCCTGGGCAAAGCTCCCGGTCCCAAGAATCAGGCCTGAAAGGAGGTTTCTGATGAGAACATTCCAGGATGCCAGTGGAAAATCCTGCTGCTGGATATTTGAGAACCAAATTGGGAAGAAAACAATTTTCTAGTTGATTTTGTAAAACAATAAACAATGGAAAGAATGCCAGGGTCGTCGTTTTAATGACCACAATCCAGAGAAAACCAGCTTCAAGCCCTAAAGCCATTAGGCAGACTCGGCATGGCAGATCTGTCACATGGGAGGCACCAGCAGTTCATCTGACAATGGTGATGGTGATGATAGTGATGATGGTAGTGATGATGGTGATGGTGATGGTAGTGATGATGATAGTGATGGTGATGGTGGTGGTGGTGGTGATGATGATGGTGGTGATGATAGTGATGGTGATGATGATGATGATGGTGGTGGTGGTGGTGGTGATGATGGCGATGATGATGATGGTGATGATGATGGTGGTGGTGATGGTGGTGGTGATGATGATGGTGATGATGGTGGTGATGGTGGTGATGGTGGTGGTAATGATGGTGATGATGATGGTGATGATGGTGGTGATGGTGGTGATGATGATGGTGATGATGATGATGATGATGGTGGTGGTGATGGTGGTGGTGATGATGATGGTGGTGGTGATGGTGGTGGTGATGATGATGGCGGTGGTGATGGTGGTGATGGTGGTGGTGATGGTGGTGATGGTGGTGGTGGTTATGATGGTGATGGTGATGAGGGTGATGGTGATGATGATGATGATGATGGTGGTGGTAGTGGTGGTGATGATGGTGATGGTGATGAGGGTGATGATAATGATGATGATGATGATGATGATGGTGGTGGTAGTGGTGGTGATGATGGTGATAGTGATGAGGGTGATGATAATGATGATGATGATGGTGGTGGTGGTGATGATGGTGATGATGATGATGATGATGATGTGGTGGTGGTATTGGTGCTGGTTTGGTGATGACAGTGATGAATGGTAATGAAGATGATGCTGATATTGATTGTGATAATAGTCAAATAATGATGATAGCAATGATAGTGATGATAAAGGTAATAACAATGGTGAGTGATAATAATAAGATGCTGATGCTAATCTTGATGGTAGAAATATTGCAATGATGATAATGGTCACTATAGTGATGATGATGGTATTGGTGATGATGGAATTGATGATGTTAATGATAATGGGAATTTACAGCTTCTTTCCTGCAGAAAAGGGAAGTTGAGCTCCTTATCCAGTTTGGAAATTACTCTTCCACACTGTTTTTCTGAAGTGGAATTCTCCTGGAAGAGGCATTGAAAGAGTGCCCCTCACCCCCATGAACGGTTCCCCTTCTAGATCCTAAGGAGGTCATGTCCCAGGCCATTGGCACCTGTGACCACCGGACCCTCCCCTTCGGTGATGGTGGGCATTCCTGCAGGCACATCCTAAGTGGAGCCATGCCCAGGACAGCATGCTGGGGCTCTAGCCCTGGGGCCATGGGTCATGTTCCCAGCTGAGGTTGCCCAGCCCTCAGGCTTCAGAGACCTGGCAAACCTACTGGCACCCTCATAACGAAGCTCAGCCTTGTCTGTGGATGGAGAGAGACACATGGAGAGGTTGAGGCCCAGGCAGCCCCAGCCAGCCCAGCCACCCAGCCACAGGAGGGAGGCCTGGGGAGAGGGCCAGCCACCCAGCCACCCAGTCACAGGAGGGAGGCTTGGGGAGGGCTGGTGCAGCCACCCAGCCAACAGGCTGGGGCAGTGGTCGGCAAACTCATTAGCCCACAGAGCCAAATATCAACAGCACAACGACTGAAATTTCTTTGGAGAGCCAAAAACCGACATCTGTGCATGGGCCACGAAGTCTCAATCGCACTGTCCATGCGTGCCCGCACGTGGTATTTTGTGGAAGAGCCACACTCAGGGGGCCAAAGAGCTGCATGTGGCTCTCGAGCTGTGGTTTGCCAACCACTGGGCTGGGGAAACTAAAGCTGTCACGTGACTGCTTAAAACAGACAGCAACACTCACAACCCTGGATGAGAAAGATGGGGGATCTGATGAAAAAAGAGGTGAAACATTGGCTGCACATGGAAGGGTCTCAAGTTTGATCCCCCGTCAGGGCAAGTCCCTGGGCTGCAGGCTCCTTCCCGGGTCCCATCGGGGTCACTGCAGAGGCAACCAATCAATGTGTCTCTCACATTGATATTTCTCTCCTCTCTCTCTCTCTCTCTCTCTCTCCTTCCCTCCCTCCACCCTCTCTTCCACTCTCTAAAAAAGAAAAAAAATCAATGGAAAAATATCCTCAGGTGAGGATTAGCAATAACAACAATCCCTATATAATAAAAGAGAAACATGCAAATTTGACCGTACCTTTGCTCCTGATTGGCTATGCTACCAGCCAATCAGGAGCAGGGGCGGAGCCAAGTGGCATGACCGCCAGGCCCCAGGGGTGGAGATGAAACGGTAGTGGCGGTGAGCGCCCAGCCCCCGGGGCCAGGTGGTCGCAGGCAGCCGGGGCTGAGCTAAGCAGGGCAATGGCTGGGGGTGAGCCATCAGTTGGACATCCCCTGAGGGCTCCCAGTATGTGAGAGGGGGCAGGTTGGGCTGAGGGACCACCCACCCCCAGTACATAGATTTCATGCACCGGGCCCCTAGTACAGTAATACTAATACAGGAAGGTGGGCCAGAGGGAGGCCTGACTGGCTAAAGAGAGATGTGCCTTTGTGAGGAGAGACATGACTAGCAATGTGGGTGCAGCCTTGGCCTGTTGTGGAGAGGGGGCGTCCCTAAGGCTGAGCTCCGTGGCTGGCACTGTGCAGGGAGCCAGCTCCTGTGCTGGGGAAACGGGTCCCCGAGACTCCTCTCTGGGCAGAGGTCCCTGGAGGGTAGGACATAGATGCCCAAGGTGCATGGGTCATGGGAGCAGGAGACGGGGGCGACCTGGTGCCCACCCCTCGCTGGGCCATGTGTAGCTGTCGAGGCCGGGGCTCCAGGTGCGGGCGTGAGGAGGGGGCAGGGTGACGACCTGAGGTCGCAGAGCAGGGCTTGCATTTCTCATCCCATCCTGTTTGTGCCGCTTTGCTTTCTCGCTGTCAGGACTCGTCCAGTGAAACCCTGGGCCTCTTTGTCTCCTCATCTGTCCTGGGGGCAAACGGCCACTCCTCCTCTGGCCAATGAGGGGGTAGGGGAGTCCTGGGGCACAGGGACCCCTAGTGCCCGGCCCATTGTAGGGGCTCACTAAACCAGTGATGAGCAACCTTTTGAGCTTGGTGTGTCCAAATTCGCCAAAAAACCGAGCATACCTCGGGTGGTGTGTCACTTCGAGAAAAAAACAACCCTAATTTCTCTATATTTATAGTTTCAATAACAAAAATGAACTATTGTAATATATAACTGTATCTAATAAACCAAAAGCTAATTATTTATTTAACTTGTCTGCTCAGTGACTTCTTTGTTCATCTGTCAGTCGGTTTCTTTTGTCAGGTCTTGATGTTATTTAACTTGTGTGGGGTGCCGTGGACTAAGGTAAGTGAGGGGAACGGGGAATTCTCTAACTAACCTGCCTATTAGTGACTTTTTTGCGGCTGAATTTCATTGGCTAACCCTTCAACGGGACGTTGGTATTTTGTACACTTCAAGCCGCGCAGCAGCCGAGGATGAAACGTCCTTCTCGGCATGCGGCCCCAAACCTCTCTGTCTGCGACCGCATGCGGCCGCGTGTCCTCGAACACGGCTACGCGGGTCAGTGCTGACACGCGTGTCATAGGTTCGCCATCACGGCACTAAACAGTCGTCACCAACCGGCTCCTGCCAACACGCCTAGGCAAACCTCACGCACAGGACACCCCTTGTCCTCATGCCTGGGGTTCCCCAGTCTCCAGACAGCGTCCCTGGGACCCTGTGGGCCCCGAGTTCTTTCCTTTATTTATGCTCTTGCAGTTGCCCCCCCCCTCCCCCCCCCTCCCCGCCCCGTCCTGCCACAGGAAATGCAGCAGGGCTGATCCTGAGGCCGGAGTGGCCCTCCACGGCTCCTTCCTGCCCAGCCCCCCGCCCGCCGGGCCCCCTGATTAGCCTGGGGATTGGGTGACCCCTGCGCTTCTTCCCTGCCCCGCAAGGGTTAATCAGCCTTCCTGCCGGGCGGGCGGGGGGCGGCGGCAGGAGGCTTTCATTACTTTGATGGGATACATGTGCTCGGCTTTATCTCCGGCCCGCTCTCCTCTCTCCGTAATTCAGCGCTTGGACGTCTCAGCTGTCGGCGATCTGCAGACAATTGCTGGGGGTAACACTATCCGGAAAAAGCTGATAAAACGCAGATGTGACGAGGCCTCTGAAATTTGCGGTTTGCTAAGTGGTTTGCTGCGATGCCCGCCCGTGGCCGGGCGGCTTCCCTTCCCTTCCCTTCGGGGGTGGGAACCGAGGGGGCGGGAGGCGCGTTTTTTTCTTTTTTCCGCCCCCCGCCCGGGTGGAAGGTGGGTGGATGGGAGGAAGTGACTGAGGAATCTCTCTCTGTGATTAGGAGGATGGACAGATAGTCCGCGGAGGGTGACAGGAGAGGAGAGGCTACCACGGGGTGTGCAAGCTCCCCCGCTCGCCCCCGCTGGCCCCCACCTGGCCAGCTCGCGAGGGCGCCCCCAGGGGCGGGGTGCCTGGGCCCTCTGTGCGCACGGCGTGGGTCTGGGGCAGGGGACTCTGCGGGAAAGCCTGTGTGACCTTGGGCAGGACAGGTGACCTTTCTCTGGACTCACCTGAGAGACCCAATCACTAAGGACTCAGGTACCCGCCAGCGCACCCCGTCTAGTAGGTGCTCCGTGAACGAAGCAGGGTTCCTCCCCCGCCCTCCCGTTCCCTCAGGTTCCTCGGCGACCCCAGGGAGTCAAAGCGAAGGTGCTGGATGCCCGTTGGGAGGTTGGTGAGGGGCCAGGCCCTTAGGCCCCTGAATCAGGGCTTCCCAGGCCAGAGTCACCACACTGCGCCTCGCGGTTGAAACAATAGTAACTGGGCTCTTCCTGGGCCAGAGAGAAGGGGAGAGCAGTGCCCTCTACCTCGAACTTGAACCCAGCTTCCACCTGGGAGGTCGGGCTTCATCTTCCTCGAGGTCCCAGCGACGCTGATGTCCCTGGTCCCCAGTCCACGCTGTGAGCGGAAAGAGGCGGGAGGACCCCAAGTCATCAGGCTGCAGAGAGGCTCTGGGCTCATCCAGGCCTCCCTTCTCAGGCTGAGGAAATCTCTGCTGACCAGAGAGGGCAGGCAGTGTGGCTGGTGCCGCACAGCACGCCGGGAGCAGAGCCGGTCTGGAGCGACATTCCCACTCCGCCGTGCCGTGCCGCCGGTGACCCACTTTTTGGAACCGGCCAAGACCTGTTTGCAGACACAGGTCTTCACCTGTTTGCAGACGTCAGGAGTGCATCATGGAAGCGTCCCAAAGACAGCACGCGTCACTGTGCTGGTCCCCGGTCGTCTTGGCAACAAAGGAAAAGGGCACAAATTGATGCCATTTTGTGCTGTCCTTGGGACCACATAAGGCGGTTCTTTTTTTGTGTGTGTTGATTTCAGAGAGGGAGGAACAGGGAGAGACAGAGACATTAATGATGACAGAGAATCGTGAATCAGCTGCCCCCTGCACGCCCCCCACTGGGGATCGAGCCTGCAACCCGGGCCTGTGCCTAGACCGGAGTCGAGCCTGGAACCCTTCAGTCCACAGGCCGACGCTCTACCCACTGAGCCACACCAGCTGGAGCCGTGGTCGGCAAACTCATTAGTCAACAGAGCCAGATATCAACAGGACAACGATTAAAATTTCTTTTTTAAAAAATACATTTTATAGATTTTCCACAGAGAGGAAGGGAGAGGGACAGGGAGTCAGAAACATCGATGAGAGAGAATCATCGATCAGCTGCCTCCTGCACACCCTTCCACTGGGGATGTGCCCACAACCAAGGTACATGCCCTTGACGGGAATCGAACCTGGGACCTTCAGTCCGCAGGCCGACGCTCCATCCACTGAGCCAAACCGGTTTTGGCTTGAAATTTCTTTGGAGAGCCAATTTTTTAAACTTAAACTTCTTCTAACGCCACTTCTTCCACATAGACCCTCCCAGGCCGTGGTATTTTGTGGAAGAGCCACACTCAAGGGGCCAAAGAGCGGCCTGTGGCTCGCGAGCCGCCGTTTGCCGACCACCGACCTCGGGCATAGGTAGTTCTTAAAGCAGCTGGAGGGCCTCACAGCAGCAAGCCCCATCCAGTCGCAGGCACCTTCCAACGGATCGGTGACCCTGGCTGGTGCGGTAATGCGGCCCCTGCCTCGGGCGCCTGTACCCCCTTTCCTATTGATGCCCGTGTAAGACTCCCTCCTTTCACTCAGCAAGTCCCTTCCTTCTCTTTAAAAAAGTCTATCGATGTCAGAGAGGAAGGGAGAGGGAGCGAGAGATAGAAACATCCGTGATGAGAGAGGATCGTCGATCGGCGGACCCCTGTGCGCCCACGCTGGGCATCGGCCGGCCACCTGGGGAACGTGCCCTGACCGGGGACCGAACCCCCACCTCCCTGTTCAGAGATTGACCACTGAGCCACCCCAGCCAGGCTCAAGCTCCTCCTCTCTCTCTCTCTCTTTTTTTACAAATCCATTTTATTTATTTTCAGTAAGTTTTAATGTATTTTATTGATTTTTTCTTTTTTTTTTACAGAGGAAGGGAGAGAGAGAGAGCCAGACACATCGATGAGAGAGAAACATCGATCAGCCGCCTCCTGCACACCTCCTACTGGGGATGTGCCCGCAGCCAAGGTACATGCCCTTGACCGGAATCGAACCCGGGACCCTTCAGTCCGCAGGCCGACGCTCTATCCACTGAGCCACACCGGTTTCGGCTCAAGCTCCTTCTCTTGATCTCTCCCTCTCTTTCCTGAAAGCCTATCGCGCCCATTTCCAGATGAGAACAACTGAGGCCCAGCAGTGTCTCGTCCCTTGTACAAAGTCCCCCCGCTGGTGGAAGCAGAGCCGGACCCCAACCCACGGGTGTGCCCGACTGTCCAGCTCCAACCTCCGCACACGCGCATCCGTCCCCCGCTGCCTCCGGACACACAGGCAGGATGCTGGGGCCAGGTGAGGGGGGACGGGGGCGGACATTTTGCCAACCCCAACGGGCAGAGAGCCCCCCCCACCCCCCGCCTGCGTTTCCCCCTAGAGAAGGCAGGCCCCTCGGCCGTGAGTGGCCTGTTTGCAGTCCCGCCTCTGAGAGAGAGAGGGCGCCGGAGCCCCTGCGGGCGGGCGGGCGGGCGGGCAGGGCTGGGAGCAATTTTCCCACAATGTGTAAATTAGTCAATCTCCGAGTCTGTAAACGGCCTTTGAAGGGCCCTTAATGAAGCACTCCATTAGGGCTTAATGACGCCGCCGCCACACCGCGCACCCCTGCCTTTTGATGTCTCGGGGGCCACTGGGCCGGAGGCGCAACTTATCTCGATGGCCCGGCAGGCTGAGGGGCGGGAGAGAGAGAGAGAGAGAAAAAAAAAAAAGGGCAACCAGCTCCCTTAGAAGAAGTTGAAAAATTTTTAATGAAAAAAGTGAGTCCTGGCCTGACTGATGTTGGCACTTCAAAGCCTGCGCAGCTAAATCGCTGCCGACTGCTTAATTCACAAGTGCTCGCCGGTGACAGCCCAATGGGGACAAAACACAATTGGCAACAGGAGGCGGCCAGATCAAAGGCCGCCTATTGTAATAGTTTTGTCCCGTGAAGAATTGCTTATTGTCCGGAGTTTTTAAGTCTCTCTCTCTCTCTCTCTCTCTCTCTCTCTCTCTCTCTCTCTCTCTCTCTCTCTCTCTCTCTCTCTCTTCCAGGGCCATCTCAGAGCCCCGGGTTCCAGAACCCGTGCACATAAACACTTGTAGTTGCGTGCCTCTGATAGCACATTTCAGGCTGCGGAGCCCGCGCCGCCTGGGGTTCGAGGGGCTGCGCGGGCGGCTGGACGGTGCAAACCGCCATGTCTGTGTTTTTGTTAGAAAGACCCCCCCCCCCCCCCTGATCCCGCACCCACAGGCCGAGGGAGAGCTGGGATCCGCTCACGGCGGGGCGGGCTCTGCGGGAGGACGATTTCAGATGAGACCGCTGCCGTCCTGGGCCCTGGAGGGGTGCAAAGGTGTGTGTGGGGGGGAGGGGGGTGCGCGCCAGGGGACCTGGCTGTCCCGTCCTGGCTCCCCTCTTCGGCCTTTTTCTAGCTTCTCCTAGCCTCAGTTTCCCCAGCGGCAAGTGTTTACTGAGCGCTGATCAGGCAGGCAGGCTGTTTAGGAGGGAGGAAGCAGTTTGCATAAAAGCACTTGGTGAGCTGGAAATTCTCACCTCCTCCTCCTCACTCCTCCCCATTTTTTAAATTTAATTTAATTTTATTTGGTGTTTTTTTTTTTTTTATTTTGTGGGGTTCAGTCCCCACAGTTTACCCGGCATCCTGGGCCACAGGCATTGTCCAGGAACACAGGGCCTAGAATGAGATATGCAAGTTGTTTCAACACTCCTACCTGCAGGGAGGTGACCCGTGGGGGGGGGGGGGGTGTCCCTAGGCTTGGGATCCTCACTCTTCTTGTCAGAAATGTGGCTCCCCAGGCCACGTCCCTTGGCACCCCAGAACCTCGGTGAGCGGTCATCGCTGCCCTGCCAGATCTCGCGGCTCTTTCTGATCCGACCTCCGGCCCAGCCAAGGAAAAGGATGCAACCGCCACGTGGAAGAGGCCAGAACGCCATCAACATCACATGGCGGTGGGGGGGGGGGGGGGCGCGGGCCGGTGGGTCAAAGCCCAGGATGACCGGGGGCCATTCGGAAGCAAGGAAGCTCCGGTTCCTTTTATTGCTTCGAATATTAGTCACCAGGAAGCCGCCCCACGAAGCCTAGGAACCTGGTATCATTTCCTCGTCTTGAGTTAATTAAGGGGACGGGGATGGGGACAATTAGAGGAACCTGAGGCTGATGACATCTCCCGGTGGTGGAATTTGCTTCTGCATCCACTTTGCCTCCTGCCCACTCCCCCAGACACACAGGCAGGTCTGTCCCTTCCCAGGCAAACGTCCCGGGTGTTTGGGGGGCCTGGGTGAGTGGGTCTGCAGACACGGGGGGCCCGCAGGGACGGGCGGAGGGTCAAGCGGATGTGTGTCTGTTCACAGGGACTGCTTGTCCTGCTTTTTTAAAACGAAGTTTTTATTGATTTCAGAGAGGAAGGGAGCAGAGTGGAGAGAGGGAGAGAGAGAGAGAGAAACGCCAGTGATGAGAGAGAATCGTGGATTGGCTGCCTCCTGCACGCCCCACACCGGGGAGGGAGCCCGAAACCCGGGCGTGTGCCCTGACCGGCAATCAGACCTTGACCTCCTGGCTCATAGGTTGACACGGAAGCACTGTGCACTTCTGCCCCTCGCCACCGCGCTGATGTTCCTGTCCTGTGTTTTTAAATCCCCCCGCACCGACCGTTCTGAATTCCCCAACATGTTAAGCAAACACTCCAGTGGCACCGGCTAGAGCCAGCCCTCTGAGGGGTCCCACCCAGGTCCTAGGGGCGCCGTCCTGATGTCCCAAGGCCCATGGCGACACCGAGACGCTGCTGTTCCTCTGGCAGCGACCCCGCCCGCCGGCGCCCCACAATCACGCACAAGTATGCATTACCCCAGCTGGGCAATTATGAATAATTAAATCAATTAGAGACAGTCTAGCAGCAGCGATTAGGGCCCCCGGGGTGCGGGCCTCCGTCATATTTTAACAGTAAATGCGGGCGCCCCAGAGAGGGCTGACGGCGGGCCGGGAACAAAGGCGCGTCCAAATGCCAGGCCCTGTTGCCTGGTGACCCGCCCCGCAGCGGCGGCCGCCTTCCCAAGGAAAACAATGGCCGCGAAATGCCGATAAAATATTCGGGGGCAGGCGGGAGAGCTTCAAAACAAGTTAATTAAAATCGGATCAAACGGGAGTCGCCGAAAGCAGGCTGAGTACGTTTCGTGCTTGACATCGGCGGGGCGGCCGGGAGGAAAAGTGTTTCGGACTAGCGGGGAGCAACCCTGTGTCCAGGGCCGAGCCGGGGCCTGGGGTGCAGGCTGCGGAGCCCGTTCTTCCTGTGCTGAGGCCTGGGGGGCGCTGGAGGAGGCCTCGGAGAGCCCCACCGCCCACCAGGGCTCCCCCGACCAGGCGGGGGTTCCTTCAAGGTGGTTTTGACTATTAGCATCACAGCCCTGTGCCAACCTGATTCCCCCCAAATCCTGGTGACCTGGAGACCCGAGGGGCACGGACTCACTGTCACTGACCCTCACACGTCCCTGGCTCCTCGGCCCACCTTCAGCAGCCGTCTGGGAGGTGCGCACAGAGGGGACAAGGGGCGCCATTCCGGAGGCCGCGGCTTCAGGCCTCAGCACAGCCAAGTCTCGAGTCCACTCACTTGCGGAGCCAGAGCAAGCGCCTGTGACACCCCGTGAGTGCAGGGTGGGGACAATCGGCACCATGTGACTCGGTCCCCAGGAATAAAAGGGACCGAGGGGTCCAGATGGCGGGAGCCAGTCCCACCGGCACCCCTCCACACTTCCTGGTGGAGATTCCGGTCACCTCGGCCGCCCTGCTGGTCTGAGAGCCGCTACAGAGTGCTGCTCCCCCGGGCCTGGGCACGGCGGCGGCCTCGCTGGTTAGTTGTGGGGAGTTGGGGGATAATTAACAAGGTGACGGGCCCGGCCGGTGTTGCTCAGTGGTTGGGACCGGCCCAGGA
This sequence comes from Antrozous pallidus, assembly GCA_027563665.1. Taxonomy (NCBI): domain Eukaryota; kingdom Metazoa; phylum Chordata; class Mammalia; order Chiroptera; family Vespertilionidae; genus Antrozous; species Antrozous pallidus. Next base: position 120,698,706 of record CM050511.1, on the reverse strand, counting down.
ACCAAGATGTCCCACTCAGGTCCAATGGTCAGTCAGGGCACATGCCGAGGGGGCGGGCTTGATCAGTAGGGGGCGTGCAGGAGGCGGCCTATGTTTCTCTCCCACAAAGATGTTCCTCTCTCTCCCTCTCCCCTTCTGAAATCAATAAAAACTTATTTTTTAAAAATGTAAATAAGCCGAAACCCGTGTGGCTCAGTGGATAGAGTGCCAGCCTTTGGACTGAAAGGTCCCGGGTTCGATTCCGGTCGAGGGCACGTACCTTGGCTATGGGCATATCCCTAGTGAGGGTTGTGCAAGAGGTAGCTGATGGATGTTTCTCTCTCATCGATGTTTCTGATTTTCTGTCCCTCTCCCTTCTGTAAGGTTCTATGCCGCCGTGACAGAAACTGCAGGCAGGGAGTCTGAATGAGTGAACGAATTGATCAGGCTTTATTGGGGGTCTCCGGGCGGGTTCACAGGCTCGGGGGGAATGGAGTCGGGGAAGCCGCGCCCTGTGACTGGGGCCAGGGGAAAGGGAAAAGAGGGGACCCAGCCGGACCTCCTCCCGGACTGCCTGGGAGAACAGTCCGGGAGAAAAGGTGCCACGTGGCACACCGAGACACATTTTAAGGCAGGGGTTGGGCCCAGGGCGGAATGGGAAGGGGTGGGACACAGGGCACTCTGGTATGTGCTTGATTGGTGGCTCAATGTCTCTGTCAATTACATCATAACTCCGCCCACCAGTTGGGGGGTACCTATCACCTTCTCTCTGTAAAAAATCAATAAAATATATATTTTTAAAAAATGTAAGTAAATAAAAAGGTGACGGATGTGATGGAACCCACAGGAACATTGTCATTTTCTTTCTGTCCTCTCCTGGCCTGAGCCAAAGGCTTTGATCCGGCTGGGGAGTTGGAGGGAGCTCTTCCAGCGACAACGACAAGTGCCTCTGCCTGACGACCGGTCCAGATCGACTGCTCCGGCGTCTGGGTGACGGCCAGTCCAGATCGGCCGCTCCGGCCTCTGGGTGACGACCGGTCCAGATCAGCCGCTCCGTCCTCTGGGTGACGACCGGTCCAGATCGGCCGCCCGGGCCTCTGGGTGACGACCGGTCCAGATCGGCCGCCCGGGCCTCTGGGTGACGACCGGCCCAGATTGGTTGCCGCGGGCGCACATGTTGTACAGGGGGACTCCGGGTCCCTCTCCCGCATCAGAGCCGCCGGCCTCCCGGGACAGGCCTCCCTCCATGCTGTCCTTGAGGTCCCCTCCGCCTTCCGCATGGGTGCTCCCCACTCTGCAGTCAGGCGGTGGCTACGTGCAGACCTGCATCAGGAAGAGGCTCTGGCTGCTCGGAGAGGACCAGGAACTTGCTTGAGGCCTCACCTCACGAGGGTCCGACCAAGACTCAATCTGTATTTCTCTGGCTCAAGAGCCCATGCATGCAGCCCCTGGCACATGCTGCTTCTCCAACCTGCATGATACATATTGTGTTATCAGCCAGGGGGGTGGGAGGGAGGGTAGGGCAGGACCCCAATGACTCCTCCCCACAGGAATGAATTCGGGGTCCTCATTTGTAATGTTGCAGGGTGGTTTTGAAGATCAGCATCACAGCCCTATGCCAACCTGATTTTCCCCACATCCTGGTGACCTGGAGACCCGAGGGGCAGGGACTCACCGTCACTGACCCTCACAGGTCCCTGGCTCCCCCACCCCACCTTCAGCTCGGGCCGTTGGCTGGGATTCCGGCCCCTCGTGTCCTCAAAAGGACCCTCCAGTGCTTCTGTGAGTGGTGAAGGACATCTTGGGATCAAGTCCTCTCCCTCCAGTTTCTGAAAAGCTCATCCTCTCCACTTCCATGGCATCTCCATGCCCATGGGAGTCTACTCCTCCCCTGAACATCACCACTGTAAGGTTCTACGCCGCCGTGAGAGAAACTGCAGGCAGGAGTCCGAATAAGTGAGCGAATTAATCAGGCTTTATTGGGGGTCTCCAAGCAGGTTCACAGGCTCGGGGGGAATGGAGCCGGGGAAGCCACACCATGTGACTGAGGCCAAGGGAAAGGGAAAAAGAGGGGTACCCAGCCGGACCTCCTCTCGGACTACCTGGGAGAGCAGTCCGGGAGAAAAGGGGTCCCACGTGGCGCACTGAGGCACATTTTAAAGTCAGGGGTTGGGCCCAGGGCGGAACGGGAAGGGGCGGGACACAGGGCACTCTGGTATGTGATTGATTGGTGGCTCAATGTCTCTGTCAATTACATCATAACTCCGCCCACCAATTCCGTGGCGGGGGGGGGGGGGGGGGGGGTACCTATCAACCAGGGAAGCCCTCAGTCTCAGGGTACCCATGCCAGGGCATTCTGGGTAAGATGAGGAGCTGGAGTAAGGCTGGTGGTCTTGATCCAGCATCTAGAGGGCTCAGCAATCTGGAGAGGGGGCTGTGCGTAGATTAAATAAGAGTCTAGAGACGAAACATCATTTTGAAGGGGGAGGGCGTGGTGAGGCAGAGGAGCCTGGCTGAAGAAACCAAGTTCTCCTTGTCTCAGGTCCCCTTGCTTTTTATTAACACAATTTGTCCTTAGACAAGGTGGAGATATACACATCAAAGGATAGGGTTTTGTGCAGAATCCATTGTCAGATTGGGGAATAGCCTATGCTGTTCAGGGGTTTGGCCAACAGGAGGCAGTAACATGTAGATTAAGATGCCCTGAGTTGTCTGGCAGCAAACAATCAATGAAATGCATTCCTTTCAAGTTTGGGGAGATGCCTTGAGCCATTCCAGCAGGTGATAACATAAGTAACTCAGCCCTTGTTGAGCCCCCAAGTTCCATCAACCTTTTGATGAAACTCTTGCAATTTTGACATGCTGGCAGTGGCTCCCTGCACTGAGGGAATGGCATCCTTGCTCCCCCATGGTGACATGGGTAGGGGGTGCCCTGCAGGCTGCTCGGACCCCACGGGCACTCGGGAAGCAATGCCATTTTCCTTTCCAGAAGCTGTCTTCTCTCAAGAGCCCCCCTGGGTGTGCCCAGAGGGTGGATTTGAACATCCTCGAACCCTGAGCCACGCCCCCTAGGGACCTCGGTGGTGTTCTTCCAAGGGCCACGTGTCATGAGCAGACAACGGGTCCCTAGCAGCAGGCTCCGCAGCCGCCCAGCTCCGTGCCCTCCTCAGCCCTCAGCCTGCTGTGCCAGAGAGGCCTGCCACCAGCCGTGTCCCCGTAGGCACCACGAGACCCTCTCTGCACACGCGAGACCCTTCAGGCAGAGCCGGGTCACAGTGAGCATGAGATAACACGCCTGTCATAGCAGAGAGAAGGCCCAAGGTTTGTGGGCTGCGGGCTTGAACCTGGTGTAGGTTGGGAGCGACCTCACATCACCCGGGCGAGCCTTTGGGGAGCATCCCGTGGGGTCTGATGGCAGAAGGGGGTTTCCCAGGCACAGCGGCGATCCCCGATCCCCAGGGGCAGGGCTGGAGCAGCCGGAGAGTGACAGGGGCGGGAAGGAGACGGAGTTGGCCACCTTCTCCAGGTGACCTCTGCCCTGCGGGTGGAGGCGCCTGTCCCCCTGCAGGTGACAGTGGGTGGCCCTCCCTCAGGGCAGTATAATCCCACTTGCTCCGCCCTTCCTCACAGCCAGCAGCCTCGTTACTCACTCCCCCCACAGGCAGCATGGGAGCACAGAGTGATGAGCCTGCAGGGGAGAAGGACACATTTCCAATCTTTTCTCTTTGCAGTTTTGCCTAGGACCGACCCGCCCCGACCCCACACCTCATGTCCACCCGTAGGCGCCAGGGACCATGGCAAGCTGCCTCTGCCCCTGCCTGCGGACAGCCAGCCCCGACGACAGCAATCAGCTGTGAATCCAGCCCGGCTGTATAGCTTCTCAGCCAGTCGGGTCACAGTGTTGAGCATCAGTTTGCTCATCTGTGGAGTGGGCCCGACTGCCGGAAGCCAATCACTGTTTTAATGACGGAGAGCTGTGGACAGGGAATCGGAGGGCTGGTCCACCTTGACTGCTCTGAGGGGTTGGAGCTAATTGCTGGATGTCGGTAGTTGGAGCAGCCCCCACCTGTTAGTCCTAAGTAGATTCACTGATTGGCTTTTATTGGTGTTTCCTGCCTGGGGGATACGGGTGTATCTTATGATCCTTAATTAAAGGGATGGTAAAGCCAGAGCGGGGAGTAGTTCTCCCACTAGAGTTGGACTCCCGCCTGGCCCCCACTTTCAAATTAATGTTTTTCTAAGTCTCCATTTGTGTGCGGCCTTCTCCAGAACCTGAACCCCGAACTGGGACCCTGAATCACACGGGACGTGAAAGGGGTTCCCACATTTGGCGCCCACCCAGGGACGCCACACCTGACCCTAACACAGGCCTTGCTAAATCCCTGGAACGTGGGGAGGAAAATAAAATGATGGTGGACAGTGCTGTGCAAACTGTGGAGAGCAAGTACATCAAAGGCATCGCTGTTTTATCGGGAATCTACGCACTGGAGGGTACGGCAGCGTATCTTCATCGGGCTCACCTGTGGGTTAGCAAGTCCGGACACTTTCAATTGTGCTTCTCAGGGTGAGGGCGGTGGGATACCCCCGGGGGGACCATCCGTGGAGGATGGAGAAGGGGGAGGGGCAAGAGGCCAGGGCGCGGTCTCCCAGCTCCCTGCGTCTCTCCCCTGCTTGATTGACGAACGGTGCGGTCTCTGTGCAGGAAGCTTCCAGAACTTGACAGAGAGGCCTGAAGCGACGGCACACAATGCCGCCGGCTGACTTGTGGGGGAGACAGACTCCCGCAAGTAACCCAGGCAGGGTGGCAGAGGAAGAAGCCGAGCTCTTTGCTGAATAAAAAAGGGGGGGGGAAGAAAAACACCCCCTCGTCCCCGGCTATGACAGGGCCACACTGGCCTCCTGAGATCCCCGAGAGGTGGCTCAGGAAAGGGCCTTCCCTGCGTCTGTCGCCTCAGTCCCTCCTGTTACAGTAATAGCAATAAGGATAAAATACAATATAGAATAAGTATTAAAGAGTGGAACTAAAGTGTGATATCTGGAAGTGTGAAATGTAATGCAAACAAATTTAGTGTGGAATGTAATGTAAACAAATTGATAAGCACCTTCGAGTGGCCTGTATGTAGAAAATAAAGTGACCTGTACCCCATATGTAAGACCAGACAGCAAGGCTCCTGGGACCCACTGATAAGACACTGAAGACCCCCGTCTGAGCACATAAAGAGAGGAAGGAACCAGAGGAGGTCAGAGAGGCTGCCTGCTCCTCCACAGACGGTCACTCTCCACCCCCCGCCTGCATCTGCCCGAGCTCTGCCGTGACCGTGAGTCCGAACCCTGAGCCGTGAAGCCGAGGCCTCAGACAAGACGCCGAGCTGCAGCTGCAACGCCCAACGTCCAGTGTGTGCGTGTGTGTCTGTCGGCGTGGACCCCCGGGTGGCCCGCCGAGGTCTGGAAACCACCGGGACTCTGGGAAATAAACCGTGTGCGACTCGTGCATTGCATGTCTGCCTCCTGTGTCATTGATGCTCGGTCAGTATTAAGCAAGTACTTTGGGTCGTACGTGTCAGGGTCTGTTTAGAGACAGGCTGAGGCACCCTTGGCCACCTGTGCTTAGGTCCCTAAAGGAGAAATTGGGACACCTCCGAGCTCTCAGCTCTCCCGTCTCGGCCCCCCGGGGGGACCTGAAGCAAGCCATTCCCCTGCTCTGGGCCTCTGTGCCCCTGTCTGCATCACCAGAGAGCACCCTGTGGGCTCGGCCACCCTAACCCTGAATCCGCCAAGGCCCCTTCCTGCACCCCTGCACCCCTCTGTCACTCCAAGCCCGGCCTGTGTCTCCAGGGGCCTCCACCTCCGGCCCCAGCCCCTGCGGATCCGGACTTCCCCTCCTCCCTCTTCCCTGTCCCCACCTGGCCACCGCGGCAAGGCGGGCAGAGAGCAACGATGTTTTCATTTACTTGATTAAATCGCCATGCGGACGGAGGCTCGCGAAGGAATCTGCTCGACAGAACTTTTCATTTAATAGAATTAGTTGAAACCAGATCGGCCCAGCCCCGTTCCTGCAGGCCATCTGCCCAGACGGAGCCGCTGTCCTAAGCAGAACCCCATGCGGCCCCAGCCTCCTCCGCAGGCCGGCCGGGAGCCGCCCCCTGCGCCCCGCTGTCTGTGCAGAAGGATTCAAAGCCCTGCCCTTGGGGGCCAGGCAAGCCGGCCGGCTCCCGCCCACTCTCGGCCAAGGCCTGGCACCGATCACCAGACTCACATCCAGCGCCACCTGCACGGGGCTCTTGCCAGAGCCAGGTCTGGCACGACGCTGATGCCAGCACAGAGCCCCGGGCTGCTGCAGACGGGAGGGCTGCCCCGTCTCTCGCCTGGGCAACTCGGGAAAATTAGATAAACTAACATTTACTCAGCATTTTGGAGTCTCCCAAGCAGCTTCCCACACGTGGTGTGTATTCCTGGGGACGGAATTGAGGCCAGCCTCTGCTGCGTCCGCTGCTTTTCCGCCCTCTGCGCACTCAGGCCCAGAGCACCTGGTTCGAATGCCCTCTCTGCCGTTCTCTGGATTCAGCTTTCTCATCTGTGGCATGGGCGGGGGCGATGGCACCTCTCTTGGGGTCCAATGAGATGTTACAGGAAACTGTCTGGTGTGTCACTAGGTCTCCATAGCTCATGCCGGGCCCCGGGTGCCAGCGGAATGCGATAGGCCGCCCTCCCCTGTCACTCAGAGAGCAAGTTGCCAATGGTAGACACTCAAAGAAGAAGATGCACCCTATGGAGCAGGGCTTAGCAAACTCCAGCCCTCCGGCCAAACCCTGCTCACCTGCCTTGTAAATAAAGTTTTATTGAGACAGCCACACCCATTCGCTGGCATATTGTCTTGTCCTTGCCTGTTTGGAAGGAAACTGTAAGGCCCAGAGAGACTGAACTATGTACGTCTGGCACTCCACAGACAAAGCTTCCCAGCCCGCGACTGAGAGTGAGAGGTTCTACAGTGGCCCCTGCACCCACACAGAGGCCCGGCAAAGTGGGGGTGGGGGAGAGCGAGTCGCCTAGGGAACACTTTAGCCTAATTGTTCATGAGGGTGTCTAACCTCCAGGCCCCACTCCCTGGCCCTGGAGAACAGTATGAGTCTGGTGCGTTTTGATGTGGCATTCCTGTTTCCAAAAGAAATTATTATTCTTTTATAAATATTTTTTATTGCTTTTTTTACAGAGAGGAAGGGAGAGGGATAGAAAGTCAGAAACATCGATGAGAGAGAAACATCTATCAGCTGCCTCCTGCACACTCCCTATGGGGATATACCCACAACCAAGGTACATGGCCTTGACTGGAATCGAACCTGGGACCCTTCAGTACGCAGGCCGACGCTCTATCCACTGAGCCAAACCGGTTTTGGCCAAAAGAAACTGTTAACGCGCCCTGATTCGCCCGCCTTGGGAGTTTAGAAGAAGGGAGGTGGGGCGGGTGCAAATTGTTCTGCTATCAGTCGGGGACTCCCCCGTGACCACGACCCCCACCCCATCCCTGTCCCCTGGCTGCTGTATGGAGTTGATGCATGGGAAATTGTAAGGTGCGGTGTTCCCAGCCTGCAGCTTTCCTTGGTGTGTCACCACACCCTGTGGCAAGCACGAGCTGCTGTCCAATCCGGCAGGGAGCTGATGCATCACCGCCTGTCGGGCCCAGGTGAGGGAGAAACACCGCCGCTGGGAACCGATCGGGCCCTGGTTTTCCCGCACCAGTGACCTGGGTGGTTTTCCTCCTCCTCCCAGCCACAGACGGACCAGGGGCTGCCCGGGGTCTATGCGCCCAGAACAATCCCTTGGGCGTGGCCCTGGTGGGACCCTCTCCCCCCGCAGGAGGGGCTGCAGGGTCGCTCTGCGGTCACGGCCAGAAAGGATGTGTCTTCACTGTGGCGCTCACGGACCGTCCATTAGGGCCGGTGCTTGTCTTTGGCAAAGGCTGTTTCGTGGAAAGGGGAAGGCGGCCCGAACCAGGACATGCCCAGGTGGGTGTGGGCATCTGTCCCCTTGATGCCAGGCACCAGGGACCCTGAGCCTGGCACTGGGTAGGGCTTGACTTGGAAGGGGTTCTGGACCAGCTCCAGGAGCAGAGCAAAGGCACAGCAGGGCCACTGGGGTGGGGCAGCAGGGCCTCAGGGCCCTGGCTGGGAAGTGGCGGGGCCCAAGCCTCGCCTCCATCACCTCCATCACCTCCATTACCACCATTGCCACCCTAGTCACCATCACCTCCTCCATCGCCTCCATCATCAGCATCACCTTCATCACCTCCATCTCTTCCATCACCTCCATCTCCTCCATCACCTCCATCACCTCTAACACCTCCATCTCCTCCATCTCCTCCATCACCTCCAACACCTCCATCACCTCCATCACCATCATCTCCTCCATCTCTTCCATCACCTCCATCACCACCATCACCTCCATCACTACCATCACCTCCATCTCCTCCATCTCCTCCATCACCTCCATCACCTCCATCTCCTCCATCACCTCCATCTCCTCCATCACTTCCATCTCCTCCATCTCCTCCATCACCTCCAACACCTCCATCACCTCCATTACCACCATTGCCACCATAGTCACCATCACCTCCTCCATCGCTTCTGTCATTAGCATCACCTTCATCACCTTCATCTCCTCCATCACCTCCATCTCCTCCATCACCTCCATCTCCTCCATCACCTCCATCACCACCATCTCCTCCATCACCACCATCTCCTCCATCACCTCCAACACCTCCATCACTTCCATCACCTCCATCACCTCCATCACCACCATCTCCTCCATCACCTCCATCACCTCCAACACCTCCATCACCTCCATTACCACCATCTCCTCCATCTCTTCCATCACCTCCATCACCTCCATCTCCTCCATCACTTCCATCTCCTCCATCACCTCCATCACCCCCATCACCTCCATCTCCTCAATCTCCTCCAGCACCTCCATCACCTCCATCACCTCCATCTCCTTCATCACTTCCATCTCCTCCATCACCTCCATCACCTCCATTTCCTCCATATCCTCCATCACCCCCATCACCTCCATCTCCTCCATCTCCTCCATCTCCTCCATCACCTCCATCACCTCCATCACCTCCATCTCCTCCATCTTCTCCATCACCTCCATCTCCTTCATCTCCTCCATCACCTCCATCACCTCCATCACCTCCATCTCCTCTATCTCCTCCATCACCTCCATCTCCTCCATCACTTCCATCTCCTCCATCACCTCCATCACCTCCATCTCCTCCATCACTTCCATCTCCTCCATCAACTCCATCACCTCCATCTCCTCTATCCCTCCATCACCTCCATCACCTCCATCACCTCCATCACCACCATCTCCTCCATCTCTTCCATCACCTCCATCACCACCATCTCCTCCATCACTTCCATCTCCTCCATCACCTCCATCACCTCCATTTCCTCTATCTCCTCCATCACCCCCATCAACTCCATCTCCTTCATCTCCTCCATCTCCTCCATCTCCTCCATCACCTCCATCACCTCCATCTTCTTCATCTCCTTCATCTCCTCCATCACCTCCATCACCTCCATCACCTCCATCTCCTCTGTCTCCTCCATCTCCTCCATCTCCTCCATCACCTCCATCACCTCCATCTCCTCCATCACCTCCATCTCCTCCATCTCCTCCATCACCTCCATCACCTCCATCTCCTCCATCTCCTCTATCTCCTCCATCACCTCCATCACCTCCATCTCCTCCATCACCTCCATCTCCTACATCTCCTCCATCACCTCCATCTCCTCCATCACCTCCATCTCCTCCATCACCTCCATCACCTCATCGCCTCCATCACCATAGCAACACAGGGAAGTGTTTTCCAATTCTTCTCTGACACTGACAATACCAGGATACGTTCTTGTCCAAATATGCTTATCTGTTCCACTTTTGAATAAATGACTTGATGTATGCGCGCGCGCACACACACACACACATACACCACTGGGTCTGAAGCCAAAGCAAATGCTGATGACAACAGCTGAGATGATGCCTTGAGAGACTGTAGTCCCCCTAGCGTGAGGTTCTGTTCTCCCCATCCATCACCCTCTCAAACTCTCGCCCTCTACCCCCGCCACCAGCTCCAGCAAAACCCGAGGATCTCCCTCCATGCCAGTGACCCATCACGGACAAGCACTGGCCAGGGGGCCCACATCACCAAGCTCCTGCCCACTCTTTGTGACACAGCCTCACTCCTGACCTCACGTCCACATCCCTGAAATGAAGGCTCATTTCTAGAAGGCAATTCAGCCCTCTGCACATACAGTCTTAGCACCTTTGGATCCAGGAATTCTGCTTCTAGGAATCTATCTTAGGGCCATAATTAAGTATTTGGGTAAAGATTAGGGATAAAAGTATCCATGGTGGTGTTACTTATGTTTTTAAAAATCGAAATAACCAACGCCAACCATAAGGAACTGGTTAAATAAACTTAGAGTCATCTGGCCAATGGAATGCTAAGCAGCCGCTGAATATTCATCTTGGTCACGAATGTGTCAGGACGGGAGGGAGATGTGCTGTAATGTTTGTGGATGCAGCGGGATACACAGTCTGGTCCTGGCAAAGTTGGGGAAATGCAGGTGCTGGAGTTCAAGCCCCAGAAAGGAAGGCCAGGCCACGAGGGCAGCTGCAGGACCGCCAGAAGCTGAGCCGGTCTCGCACCCGGCTGTCAGGCACCACCTCCGTGGGCTCAGGCCAGGGTGCCCACAGCCCCGCACAGACCTGCTGCTGGTCCCAGCGGACATGGGCACAGCCAAAGTGCCACGGAGCACCTGACGCCAGGCAGCACGCTGTCCAGGCCCTCGTTCTACAGACGACTGCGGCACAGAGAGGTTGTGTGCTTGCCCAAGGTCACACAGCAAGTTGGTGCTGCCTGACGTGAAGCCAGGCAGGTCCACCTCACAAGCCCGCCCGCACCGCTGGGCACTGAGCCCAGACTCCCCTTGGGCCCGCGGTATTCACTGTTGATCTTTGACCCTCGGCACAGGGCACAGGGTGGGGGAGAGCTGAATAGTGGGGTGTCTGGGCAGGTGCAGGGAATTGTCCCTGCATGGTGCTAGACACTTACAGGCATGACCGAACGAACACGTGCGAGGGGCTCTCCAGGCTGTTTCCCAGGGAGCATCTCCTTGAATCCTCACTGGCTCCTACCCAGCAGGCACTGCTACCATCCAGTCTCAGGTGGAGACACTGAGGGTGCAGTCCTGGCCCAGATTGCAGACCTGCTGGTGGTGGAGCTGAGATTCCAGGAGGCAGACAGGCTCTGATCCCACAGCTACGGGGCCCTGAGCTCCCTCCTTCTGCCTCAAGGGCAGGGTGCTGGGCTGGTGGCCCTCCCAGCAGCTGCCTCACGCCGCCACTTGGGGACCAGCAGGTGTCTCCACTTCGCCAACTCAAGAAGAGACTGGTAGACCCTGGACCTTCACAGTTCAAAGAGGAGGGGCCTGGCCCAGGGAGGGGCATGGCCTGGCCTGGGGAGGGGGCATGGCCCGGGAAGGGACCGCCTTTCACTCCTCGCCATTGGCCAGTGCCAGTCACGTGGCCCCACAGGCTCAAAAGGGCTGGAAAGAGAGGGCTCTGTGTACTCTCCAGGGAGAGGAGATGGGGGTGTTGGCAATGACTCCCACAGTCCGCCTCTCTGGACTCGGCGCATTTTGTAAGCAGCTCGTCTCAAACCGAGAGCAAAGTCTCCCTCTCCTTGGAGGGAGAGAACCCTAAATCTCACAGGCCCCGTGTTTCCAGCTGCCTGGGGTTGGGGTTCACAATGTCCACCTGAAAGGCTCCAGAGACCCAGAGGCTCCCTTACCCTGCTCCCCCGCTATTCCCAACCCCCTCTAAACCTCCCCACCTCCACCCCAGCAGTGCCTGTGCCAGGGCATGTGCGTGGCTGCCTGCCTCTTCCTCAGCTCAGAAAGTGGCCCAGCTTTGAAAATGGGCTGGAAGCTGAGGTCAAGCTAGGGTGCTGGGGACAGGAGGGCTCTGTGTCTGGGGTCGATCAACACCCACGGGCCCTGCCCTTCCCTCTCTGTGCTCCCTGTGGCCCTTCTCCCCTGCAGCCCCGCTACCAAAGGGTCACTCCTGCTTTCCCACCCCACGGCGCTGAGCCCTGAGCCCCCCTGGAAAGGCCTGTGGAAAAATTGCTGGAGCGAATGTCTGGTCTCACAGACCCAGTGGTCCCCTTGCCTCTTTGTTTTGGCAGCAGGGAATGGCCGTCCTCACCAGCTGTGACCCACCCTCCAAAGACCGGCTGGGCTGGCTCCACCACATTCTTCTGTTCCCCCAGATGCTCTCACTCTCCCCCATTCTCCCTGCAGTAAGTATGTCCCAACTCCTTCGAGATGTGAAGCAGACATCTAAAAGTCAATCCTATCGAATAAAAGAGTCATGTGCAAATTGACCATACCTCCAATCAAGCCATGCCCAAAGCCACGCCCACCAGCCAATCAGGAGTAAACTATGCAAATAAACCCCAACCAAAATGGCTGCCACCACTGAGAGCAGGAGAGAGAGGCTTGGGTTTCCCCGGCAATGGAGCAAGCCAAGCTTTCTGCCTGCCTTTGCAGGCCTAGACCTCCACTCAATGCTACAAAGTTTCAATTATAGAAGATACATAATCCCAACAGAAATGGTGGCCGCCACGGAGCCGGAGAGAGAAGAGGCTTAGGGTTTCCAGGGCGATGGAGGAAGCCAAACTTCTGTAGCCCTAGCCTAGGCCTCCATTCTAGGCTACAAAGTTTCAAACAAAAATGGTTGTCGCCATTGAGCGAGCAGAAGGCGTGGCTCTGCTCCAGGCTACAAAGTTTCAATTGGGTCGCTGGGGGGTGTGGCTGGCCTGCAAACCACCATAGGCCCCTTGCCCAGGCCACCCCACACCCCAAGGGAACCCCCACCCTGATCCAGGACACCCTTCAGGGCAAACCAGCCGGTCCCCACCCATGCACCAGGCCTCTGTCCTATCCAATAAAAGAGTAATTTGCAGATTGACCATCACTCCAACACACAAGAGGGCTGCCCCCATGTGGTCAAAGATCTTGCCCCCATGTGGACATAAGATGGCCACCACAAGATGGCCAGCAGGGGAGGACAGTGGGAAGTTCCAGGCCTGTAAGGGAGGGCAGTTGGGGGCAATCAAGCCTGCAGTGGAAGGCAATTAGGGGTGACCAGGCCAACAGAGGAGGGAAGTTGGGGGCAAACAGGCTGGCAAGGGAGCAGTTAGACATCAATTAGGCTGGCAGGGTAGTGGTTAGAGGGTGATCAGGCTGGTAGGCAGAAGCAGTTAGGGGCAATCAGGGAGGGAGGCAGGTGAGCAGTTTGGAGCCAGCAGTCCTGGAATGTGAGAAGGATGCCCGACTGCCCGTTTAGGCCCCATCCTACCTTTGAGGGGATCCCAGATTGGAGAGGGTACAGGCTGGGCTGAGGGACACTCCCCCGCTCCCCCTTCACAAATTTTGTGCACCGGGCCTCTATATAACATAAACGCATCACACCCTCCTGCCCTAACATCGGCTTTCTGCCCCTCCCCCACCCTGGAGATGGCTCTCGCACGTTTCCTAAGGAGACACCCCTTTTCCAGGCATCGCACACGAGCCGGCAGGCGGAGGGGAGAGTGCCCAGAGCCGTGCACGTGGCTGTGGGATGGCCGGGGCGCACGGGGCCCCCCGGGGACTTCCTCACTGTCCTCTGAGCCTCCAGGGCGCTGGGCACCTGGAGGAATGCCAGCCTCTGCCTGGCCCTGCCGCCCTGCCGCTGGGTTTGGGCCTAACGGAGAGAGGATCACGTCTGACGCCAAGAACGGCTCCGTGGCCGGCTTTCCCACGGCTGGGCCAGCCCTGCCCGTGGCCCGGAGCGGCAGGGAGCCGGAGGGGGCACACGGGGTGCGTTCGGTCGGCATCCAGAGGTCAGGCAGGGCTCTGGGCACGTGGCCATCCTCACAGGGAAGCAGGGCCCAGAGAGCCGGCCTCCACCTCACCCGCTGGCCGACCGAGAGCCCCGAGAAGCCTGGCCTGGACATGCTCAAGGGCACCCTTCTCCGTGGCATAACGGTTTATTTTGGGGGGGGGGGAGCCTTGTCCAAATATGCTTATCTGATGTGTACACACACACACACACATACACACACACACACACACACACACACACACACACCACGCTGGGTCTGAAGCCAAACCAAATGCTGTTGACATCCCCTGGCCTTTGCAGGCCTAGACCTCCACTCAATGCTACAAAGTTTCAATTATAGAAGATACATAATCCCAACAGAAATGGTGGCCGCCACGGAGCCGGAGAGAGAAGAGGCTTCTCTCCCGACCTGAGGTGGGGTGTTGGCAATGACTCCCACGGTCCGCCTCTCTGGACACCATGCATTTTATAAGCAGATCATTGGGGTTATTACAGATTCGGGGGGTGGGGTGGCCTGTCAGCCACCCTCCCCACCTTCCAGGCAGGAGACACGCACAGGCACAGGCCCGGTCCCACCCGAGAGAGGCACTCGACGGCCCAAAGCACAGGACCACCCAGGGGAGCTGGGTTGGAGGAGAGGGGCTTAGCCCTGAACCCCAAGTGGGCTTATCCACCGAGTCCCAGGCTAGGAAGCAGAAGCGGGGGGTCCACTCTTCTGCAGGATGGGAAGGCCCCCTGGGTGAGGGACTTGCTTCTGGGGACAGGAAGTAGAAGATCAGTTCACTCTGCCCCAGGACAGGCATCCATCCGAGAGAGCAAGAGACGCGCAGAGCGAGGAGGAGGTACCTTTTTCTCTGCTGGTGTGAACACCCAGCCTCCTGTCTCGGCCACGGTAGGTGCTGAGCTCTTACGAGGCTTGTGCTGTCGAGCATTGGTGAGGGGGTGCTTACCTGGGTGGGCTGGGGGCATCCCCTGAGCCCCTGCCAGGGCTGGCTGCACCTCCCTCTCCTCCTGGGCCAGCACAGCGACTGGAGAGGGGGAGCAGGGGACACGGTCGCACCAATGGCCCCGATTGCCGTCCGTCTCCTCCGCCATGTGACTTTGCAGCTCCTCTCCCAGGAGAAACGGAGTCTGTCTCCCTCCCCGGGAGTTCATCCACGTGACCTGCTCTTGTCAGAAGCCTGTGAGACACTGTACGGCGTGCACCGGCTCGGAGAGGGGCCGAGGGGTGTCCTTTCTGCTCTTGCAGCTCAGCCTTTGCTGGGAGGGCACGCCTGGGCTGGCCTCCTGGAGGACGGGGCACCTGGGGCCGCCCCTCCAGATCAGCCAGCCCTAGCACCAGCCACCGCAGCGAATGTGACCCCAACCAAGACCGGAAGAGCCACCCCGCCGAGCCGAGCCCAGCCCCAGCCACCAGCCCCCTCTGGGGAGAGAGGAGCACTCGCGTGTTCGGAGGCAGCGAGTGTGGGACGGGCTGGCGCTGCCGTGTGGTTACGGCGGCGAAAACAGGCCTCTCGCCAGGAGCCGGTCTGGGCTGGGAAGGACCCGGACAATCTCACCCAGCGATTTCAAACTGTTTTGTGTTTTTTTTTCTCCTCCCTCCAGGAGTGCTTCAGAGGCGTGTTTCACATTTCAGCGTTGTAATACAGTTGTTAACGATTACAGAAACGGGATAAAAAATGACACGTGCGCGCGCAGACGGAGAACCAGATTTTCACACACTGGGGGCCACCGCAAACGTGTTACGACTTGGACGGCGGATTAGCTAGATTCTGTCCAGACCGCCCGACAAGATGCTTGCAAAGTGCTACCATTTGCAACTGTTTATCTCCGCGAGTGAGAGTTCCTTCCCGCACGGGGGACCCGAGTGGACGTCGGGGATCGGGGAGCTAACAAGCTCTGGAGCCGTGCCATCCGTCGGGCAGGCTCCTCTCCGGGGCGGGCGGGGTGAGAGCCGCCGCGCGGAGCGGCTGTGTCCCTGCTGCTGTGGACCGACCGAACGCCCTTTGCGTCGCCTTACCTGCCAGAACTCTGTGTCTGCAGCGGGGTGGGGCTGGCGAGGGGGCAGGAGTGGCTGGGTCTGCCCTTCTTCCCCCGTCCCCCACCCTCCACCCCGTTATGAGCAGGCCTGACCACGAAGGGGCCGTGATGTGCGTCCTGCAGACTACATCACCCCTCATGGCCGGCCAGGTCCCTCCTGAAGGGACACCTGAGTGGCTGCCCCCAGAGCGGCCCCCACTTTGGGGCCCGGATTCCATTCAGGAGGAAGACCCTTGACTGTCTCCCCGGAACTGGGAGACAGGAACCAAATTCAGAACAGACCCGGAGGGGAGACGAGTGCCAGGGCTGCTCACGCACTCACAGCATCCACGCCCCCACTCTGCACACAGGCCTCCGCCTGCACGCCCAGCGCCGCCTCTGTGAGCTCGAGGGTCCGGCCTGTCCCCGTGGAGCCCGCACTGTGGCCAGGGGCGGCTGCGTGACCTTTCTGAGCCCCAAGTTCCGATTTGCTGGTGGGTGACAGCAATAGCACAGCCAGTAAAACGCCTGATGCTGCAGACGTTTTCGTGTAAAAAATAGCCGTTCTCATCCTCCTTCCCCTCCCCACCCTGTCTGTTTGTTGTTGTTGTTTCACTTGCAAATAGCTGGCAAGTTGTGAGTTCTTTCTTTAAAATATATTTTATTTATTTTTATACAGAGAGGAAGGGAGAGGGACAGAGCGTCAGAAACATCGATGACAGAGAAACATTGATCAGCTGCCTCCTGCACACCTCCTACTGGGGATGTGCCCGCAACCAAGGTACATGCCCTTGACCAGAATCGAACCTGGGACCCTTCATTCCGCAGGCCGATGCTCTATCCGCTGAGCCACACCGGTTCAGCAAGTTGTGAGTTCTTCATCAGTGTACACACACACACACACACACCCGCATCTCTGCTTACCCCTCCCTCTATTCATAAAGAACTCTCATAGCTACATTAGTTTCCTGGACCACAGTTACAAAACTGGGCGGTTGAAAAATAACCAAAATGTATCACCTCCCAGTTCCGGAGGCTGAAACCCTGGAACTCAAGTCAAGGGCTCTGCTGAGCCGTCCTTCCTCTGAAATTCCCAGGGAGAATCCTTCCTGCATCATCCGTGTGAAGAGACGGGGAGACAGAGAGAGAGAAACATCAATGTGAGAGAGACACATCGACTGGCTGCCTCCCACAGGCGCCCCAACCAGCGCTAGGATGGAGTCTGCAATCAGGTACATGCCCTTGACTGGTATGGACCCCAGGCCCTTCAGTCCTTGGGCCGATGCTCCATCCACTGAGTCATCCCTTCTGCGTATCTGTGTCTGGGCCCGGCCTTCCTATGGGTTCAGGGCCCACGCTCCCCCCACATGACCCCCATCTTCACTGCACCTACTGAGACCTGTTTCCCGATCAGCCACGCCCTGAGCTCCCCGCTGCACAGGAATCGCGAGGGGCCGCGACCCCACCCGCATGACGGTGAACAAGCTTGAGTGCATCTGAAACACGGGGGCCACACTGAGCCCTCCCCAGGCTTCCGCCCCGTTAGCTGTGCGGGGCGTCTGGAGCCTGGGATCCCCAAGTGTCCTGGTCACCCTGTTGATCCTCACTGCCAAGCTCTCCGGCAGGACTAGCACCCTCCCAGCGAGTCCGTGCAGGACTGCGACCATCCCCATTGTACAGAGGAAGAAACCGAGGCACAGAGAGGTCCAGTGATTTGCCCACGGCCACACAGCGCACGCGTAGCAGAGGCAGACCGGTGCCAATCCCCCCTCCACACGGCTTGCACTGTCTGTAGCACTGCGCTGAGGCCCTCAGCGGGAACCCCCAAAAGCTTCTGGTGCCCGTTGTAGTTCGATACCAACCGCAACGCCTCTCCCATTTCAGAGATGGGAATGTTGAGGCCCGGACAAGCAAAGCGCCTTGGTTGTAACCGTGATGCTGGGACTTCTCAGCCAGCCTGGTCCCTGCAGGCTATGGCTCTCCTGTGGGCGCCCCGTCTCCCGTGGGCGCCCCGTCTCCCGTGGGCGCCCCGTCTCCCGGGGGTGCCCCGTCTCCCGTGGGTGTCCCGTCTCCCGTGGGTGCCCCGTCTCCCATGGGTGCCCCGTCTCCCGTGGGCGCCCCGTCTTCCGTGGGCGCCCCGTCTCCCGTGGGCGCCCCCGGCTCCCGTGGGTGCCCCGTCTCCCATGGGTGCCCCGGCTCCCGTGGGCGCCCCGTCTCCCATGGGCGCCCCGGCTCCCGTGGGTGCCCCGTCTCCCATGGGCGCCCCGGCTCCCGTGGGTGCCCCGTCTCCCGTGGGTGCCCCGTCTCCCATGGGTGCCCCGGCTCCCGTGGGCGCCCCGTCTCCCGTGGGTGCCCCGTCTCCCGTGGGTGCCCCGGCTCCCGTGGGCGCCCCGTCTCCCATGGGCGCCCCGGCTCCCGTGGGTGCCCCTCGCGGGTCCGACACACACCGAGCTGTGGCTTCGGCCCCGCCGGCATTCCGGGCCTGGGACCCTCGCCGGCTGCAGCCTCGGCGGCTGAAATCTGGTTCGAATTCCAGCCGCAAACGATGCCAAGAACGCCAACTGCTCGGAGCCACTTAACATTCCTCCGGGCCTCGAGGAGGGAGGACAGAGCCTGGGAAAAACGCGTGCGCTGCCACTTCCCCGCGGCCGCTCAGGACCGGACGCCCCCAGTGCCGCCGTGGGCCTAGGGGAGCCACAGCAGCCGGGGCCCCGCAGGGATAGCCCCCCCTCCTCCTCTCGTCCCTGCTCACGTCCCACCGGCCTCCGGGGAGCCGAGTCCCGCCCGCAAACTCCAGGCGTGGCCCGGCGCAGCCGCTTTTCAGCCCAGAGGGAGGCTCCCCGCGCCTCACATCAAACACTGCACACGCCTGCTCCCCGCGTCCGCGCCGTCACAGAGGAGCTGCGGGTCGCCAGGCGGTGACCTCCCCCGGCTCTGAGCCCCTGGGGGCCGGGAGTCCTGGCCCGAGCGGAAGGTGTGGAGGAACCCCACAGCCGCGCCAGGGCGCTGCTAACTCGAAGGCCCAGGGGTGAGGCAGGAAACACAGCCAGCAAAGTGGGCGAGCGCGAGGCAACAGGGAGTGGTGGGGTCTGCGGCACCCCCTTCCCGGCTCTGACGGACTGCTGCTGCTCAGGAATACAGGTCCCGTGTGCCCAGAGCTAATGTGTGAAGAGAAGCTGAAAATCTTGACTTTTTGGTGAAATTATTCCTTTTTCTTTTTTTCAATGCTATTGACTGATTCAGGGAGTTTTTGTTTGTTTTAATTTTTTTAAAAATATTTTTTTATTGATTGCAAAGAGGAAGGGAGAGAGTTAGAAACATCAATGATGAGAATCATGGATCGGCTGCCTCCTGCACGCCCCACACTGGGGATCGAGCCCCCAACCCAGGCCTGTGCCCTGACTGGAATCAAACCCGTGACCCCTGGTTCCTAGGTCGATGCTCAACCCCTGAGCCCCGCCAGGCTTCAGGGTGTTTGTTTGTTGTTTGTTTGTTTTTTAACAAAAACAGCATGGATACAAGACACTGGGGAGGGGGCAGGGGAGGGCATGTGCAGGGGGGTAGGGGAGGTCGGGGGGGAGGTCAATGGGGGGGAAAGGAAACATATGTACTACTATTTGTAATACTTTAAACTATAAAATAATAATAAAAAAAGATCTTAAAAAACAAAAAACACTGCAGTTTCACAAACCCAGGCCGGGGCCACACTTTGGGATGAGCGGAGGAGGGACAGGCTGTGCTGCTCCTTGTCTTCTGTCTCTCAGGAGCGAGGCGACCTCGGAGAGTCCCCCCACCCCCTTTCTTGAAGTCTGGGATATGCTCAGCATCTTCTCTCTCCACCCTCTCCCCCGCTGCCTTCTTCCCGGCTCATGCTTCCAATACCCACAGGACCCCCACTCTCCCCAGACCTGTCCTCTCCCTGAGGCCAATACCCACAGGTCCCCCACTCTCCCCCACACCTGTCCTCTCCCTGAGGCCAATACCCACAGGTCCCCCACTCTCCCCAGACCTGTCCTCTCCCTGAGGCCCAGGCCCAGTTGTCCAGCCTCTGGCCTGACACACCTTTATGTGGATGTCTAACAGCTCTCCCACTCGTAACACGTCCTGAACCCAACCACTGAGCCTCCTCCCCTTTCAGCAATGTCGTCGGCTGAGCCCAGCCAACCTCCTGTCGCGCCCCCCCCCCCCCCCCCCGCAGAGGCACAATTGTCATTTTAAGTCACTGAGTGTTGGGGCATTTTGTTACACAGCGAGAGCTGGCTGATGCATTTCCTCTGCGGTAGTGTTATGTCGTAAATCATCGAACGAGATACAGGACATCTTAATGAGCCAATTAATTAGGAGTCGTTTATTGTATGCAGCCCAGAGGGAGGTGTCTTTTTCCAAATCTCTGAGCCCTGACATAGAGAAAGTGTCTCTCATTTATACTTTTCAAGCCTCTTTGTTTGCAGATATTACAAAGGGCTCTGTGTGAATTATTGTAACAGACAGTTGTAACCTTGAATACATAATGAGTTTGTACTTGGCATAATTATTATCAGTACTAGAGGCCTGGTGCACAAAATTCATGCAGG
Source organism: Antrozous pallidus (assembly GCA_027563665.1). Lineage (NCBI taxonomy): Eukaryota > Metazoa > Chordata > Mammalia > Chiroptera > Vespertilionidae > Antrozous > Antrozous pallidus. The sequence goes on along the minus strand of CM050511.1, from coordinate 120,678,193 downwards.
GAAGGTGTCCCTCAACCCAGCCTGCACCCTCTCCAATCTGGGACCCCTCGAGGGATGTCCCACTGCCCATTTAGGCCCTGGCTCCCAACTGCTCACCTGCCTGCCTTCCTGATTGCCCCTAACTGCTTCTGCCTGCCAGCCTGATCACCCCCTAACCACTCCTTTGCCAGCCAGAGGATGCATACCTGCTCCTCTGCCAGCTTGATTGCCCCTAACTGCCTCCCCTGCAGGCCTGGTCACCCCTAATTGCCCTCCCCTGCAGGCTTGATCCCTTCCAACTGCCCTCTCTTGTAGGCCATCTTGTGGTGTCCACATGGGGGCAGCCATCTTACGTGTTGAGTGATAGTCAATTTGCATATTGCTCTTTTTTTAGATAGGATTAGTCTATTTTAGTCTACTACATGGGATGGCTACTTGCAAGGTCAGACAGTTAGGTTTATCTTTTTCTATTATTTAAACTAAAAAACAAAGTCATTTTTCAGAACAACAGACTGTCTTCAAAGTTTCAGAGTTTACAATGACAGAGCTTACAGTACAAGGGATTATCTAACAACTAGAGGCCTGGTGCACGAAATTCGTGCACAGGGGGCAGGGATGTCCCTTAGTGCAGCCTTCACCCTCTCCAATCTGGGACCCCTTGAGGGATGTCTGACTGCCTGTTTAGGACTGCTGGCTCCAAGCTGCTCACCTGTCTGCCTCCGTGATTGCCCCTAACCGCTTCTGCCTGCCAGCCTGATCATGCACTAACCACTACCCTGCCTGCCTAATTAATGTCTAACTGCTCCTCTGCCAGCCTGTTTGCCCCCAACTTCCCTCCTCTGCCGGCCTGGTCACCCCTAACTGCCCTCCCCTGCAGGCTTGATCGCCCCCAACTGCCCTCCCTTGCAGGCCTTTGTCCCTCTCAACTGCCCTCCCCTGCTGGTCTGATTGCTCCCAACTGCCCTCCCTTGCAGGCCTGCTCCCTCCCAATTACCCTCCCCTGCTGGCCTGATCACCCACAACTGCCCTCCCTTGCAGGCCTGCTCCCTCCCAATTACCCTCCCCTGCTGGCCTGATCACCCACAACTGCCCTCCCTTGCAGACCTGGAATCTCCCAACGGCCCTCCCCTGCTGGCCATCTTGTGATGGCCATCTTGTGTCCACATGGGGGCAGGACCTTTGCCCACATGGGGGCAGCCCTCTTGTGTGTTGGAGTGATGGTCAATCTGCGTATTACTCTTTTATTAGATAGGATAGCAGAGAATTTTAAACAGCAGTTTTCCATACAAGAGGGAAGTTACTATGCCTCAGTAGCACCTTCTCTTCCACTGTAATCACTTTTCTCGACACACCTTCGACTTTGAGGGGACACAGTGTTCAACACGAGGCGGACACAGAGGCACGAGATGAGCCTGCTGCGAACAAGCACCCCGCAGCGAGAAGGGCTGCCGGGGGAGGTAAGGGGGAGGCGGGTCTGTGGGACCTCTCTCGGCAGCAGCACCCTCTGAAACACCCTCTCGCTGGCTGGTAGCGGTCCGATTATCCCGACAGCCTCTCTGCAATGTCCCTGGAGGCTTTTCCCAGGCATCGTTTTGCTTAGAGAAAACGCTGCGTTGAGTTATTTGGATTTAAATAGAACTTTCCTGATAGTAATTCTCACCCAGAGATGAAGCGTTGGGAGACGCAGCTGGTCTGGAAACGTCGGGTTGGGACACACAGGATGATGCCTGTTCTCGGGAAAACACAGGCCGGGGTGCGCTCCGGGGGCCGGGGAGCCTGTGTGCCCTCGATGCTAAGACCGGGGACGACCAGGGCGTGGCAGAGGCGGCCGTGGTCTCCTCGCGAGAAACACGGCCGGACGTTGCGTGTTCGGCCGCACGTCGGCATCCCGGACCGGAAGGGCGGGCTATGGGACCCGAGGCTTGAGGTCACCCGGGTGCCCCCTACACCCGCGGTCGGCAAACCGCGGCTTTGGCCCTGGAGGGCGGCGCTTCCACGAAACACCACGGCCGGGCGAGTCTGTTTAGAAGAAGTGGCGTGAGAAGAGGTTTCCGTTGGCAGAACGCGGCTCTCCAAAGAAGTGGCCATGGCTGTGCTGTTGGTATTTGGCTCTGCGGACTGATGGGTTTGCAGACCACTGGCCTACACGAATGTGGACAGAGGTGCATGGCTCTCCCCCTGACATCTCAGGGGGCGGAGGGCATCAGCCCCTGCTCACCCGGCGCTCACCCTGCCCCAGGGGCTCATCACGCACCCCCATCCCCACAGTTCCTCCCGCCCCACCGCGACTGCTCCTCCCCGCACAGCGGGTGCGCCCAGGAGTGATCACAAGCAGACACATCCTCCCCCCCCCACCCCTGCGCATGGGGACTTTCCGGTCCCCTGAACCCACTCTGCCTGCAGAGCACACAGCCTATGGCAGCCCCCTCCTTCCAGTCCCGCTGCCCCAGTGAGAAGCCCCTTCCTGCCCATCCGGGGAGCCTCTGTCCCCGGAATCTCTGTCCCGGGAGCCTGATTTGCTGCCCATGCTCCTCATGTCTCTATATGTCCCCCCACCTCCCAGGGATCAGCCTCCCCCCTCCTCCCCCGGGCTCAGCCCCCTGAAGGTGAGTGCTGGCTTCCTGTCACAGCCCCAAAAGACAAAACACACAGACACAGGCGGCCCCGATGCCAAACCTTCCACCGCCCTGCACCCATCCGGCCCCTCTGCGCAGTCCCGGGCCTGCCGTCTCCGGGGGAGAGGGGAATACCGTGTAAACGCACACTCCATCAGACCACTACTCCGTTTCCCCGAAAGTAAGGCATCCCCTGAAAATAAGACCTACTCGCTGTAATATAAGGCATCCCCCCAAAATAAGATCCAGTGCATGTTTGGGAGCAAAAAGTAATATAAGACACTGTGTCTTATTTTCGGGGAAACAGGGTAGGAGTTTAGTCCTGGCTCCAAATTGTTTGCAGCCCTGAAAGGGGGCAGAGGAACCTGCCACTTCCTGCCAAGCGAGAGGGCCGCTGGGAGCCTCTACTCCCCCATCTGTGAAGTGGGTGCCTCTGAGGGCGACTTCAGGGGCCACGTGACTGGAGAGACACGGAGGGTGGAAGCCAGTGCCCAGGACGGGGAGGCACCAGAGCGCAGGCTGGTTTTCTCTCGTCTTGAACAAAATCGCAAAAAATAAAATAAAACACAGGCGGGAAAAATAAGCAAAAGTTTACAAGGCGCCGCAGGGGCGCCAGTAAAACCCCAAACACGGTTACTTCAGGAGGAGCATCGGGGCTCCTGGACGGTCTGGGGGGAGCGGAGGCGGGGCGGGGGGGATAAACTAAATAAATGGTGTCTCTAATGCGGGGCCATCTGGCGATTCGGGAGAGGAGTTTGGGGAGAGGATTGGGTTTCCCGGGAGCGCTCCTGGGCGCCACCGGCCGGCCCGGCGTGACTGGCGTGTGGAACCGGCGTTACAAATGGGAAACAGCAGCCCCAGAGCCGGCCCTAATGGGAGCCTTTCATCACCCAGTTACCCTTAAGCGTCTCCCTTCCTATTGTAATTGGCCCTAAATGAAAAGCATTAGTCCTGTCAATAAAAACTAATGGTTCTACTTACTAAAAAGAAGGGGGCGGGGACGACAAAAGGGCCTTTTTCAAAGGCAGGAAGGGACTGGCCTGGCCCCGGACTTCCAGAACTGCAGGGTTGGATGTTGGGGTGCACAGGGCCTCCGTGGGGGACGGTGCTTCTCCAGGAGCGAGTCTGGAGGCGGGGTCCGCACCGGGCTCTGCTGTGCCTGCTGTGTGACCCCGGAGAGGTGGCTCGCCCTCTCTGGGCCTCCCCATCCCTTTGAAAGGGAATCTAAAGAGGCCGCTCCGGCCGCTCACAGTAGGGCTGGTTTCAAAGATCAAAGGACAAGCCGGACAGGAAAAGGCTTTGAGACTGTAAAGGGCCTGAGCCGGGAGGAGTCACAGCGATTTTATGGGTCCTGGAGGGGAGCTGCCCCCCACCCCCACCCTACCCTACCCCCACCCCACCCCCACCCCCACCCTACCCCACCCCGCCCGGGGCAGCTCAACCGGCTTCTGCCGGGATCCCAGGACCTGGAGGGAGGCCCGTTAAGGGTCCCGTGGCCACAGGCCCCCACAGAGGGGCTGTTTGGAGTCACACTGAGAAGGGCTTCTCCTTCCAGTGGGGGGAGGGGGGGGAGAGTGGGGCGGGGAGGCGAGAGGGAAGACCTGTGTGTTTGTGGAAGACTGTTCAGAAATGGTCCAGTCCTCTCGTGGCCACTGGCCCTCCCCACCGGGGGCACCCTGGGCTCAGGAGTGGGAGCCTAGAGATGAGGAGTCCATCCGGCATTTTGTTTGTTTGTTTTTAATATACCTTATTGATTTTTTTTTACAGAGAGGAAGGGAGAGGGAAAAAGAGAGAGGAACATCGATGAGAGAGAAACAGCCATCAGCTGTCTCCTGCACACACCCCACTGGGGATGTGCCCGCAACCAAGGTCCATGCCCTTGACCGGAATCGAACCTGGGCCCCTTGAGTCCGAAGGCTGACGCTCTATCCACTGAGCCAAACCGGTTACGGCAATTTTATTTATTTTTAAATACATTTGTATTGATTTCAGAGAGGAAGGGAGAGGGGGAGAGAGAGACATCCATGATGAGAGAGAATCACTGATCGGCTGCCTCCCGCACACCCCACCCTGGGGATCGAGCCCACAACCCAGGCCTGTGCCCTTGACGGGGAATTGAACCCCGACCTTCTGGGTCACTGGCCAAGCCAGGCCAACCCGTGTCACACTTGTCACCCTGAGCTTTGGTTGGCTCTCTGGCCCTGGAGCAGCAGGGGCGGCCTGGCTCTGCTGGAGGGCACAGCCTGGGGCGGCAGGTGGGAGGCGCATGCTGGGACCCCCTGAGCGGCCCCAGGTGTGTGACCCCGCCTGCCAGCCGCCTGCAGGTGCGACTTGCCATTCGTTTGATGGACGGGCCAATGCAGGCTCGTCCCCAGGCAGGGACCTGGGTGGACTCAGCCTCCAAAGAGGCAGTGGGTTCAGGTGGGGCCCGGAGAGGTGCTCCGTCCGCACAGGAATGGTGGCTGGGGGGGTGGGGGGGGGGAATGGGTGGGGGGATGGGTGGGGGGGTGGAGGGTGGCGGGTAGGGGGGCAGACACTGTGGAGCCTCCAGCTGTCAGCCACGCTGCCCACTTTCCAACACCAGTGCCTCTCCTTGCACAAGGGCTTCCTCTGGCCCACAGGAAAAGCTAGAGGCAGCCAAAACCGGTGTGGCTCAGTGGATAGAGCGTCGGCCTGCGGACTAAAGGGTCCCAGGTTCGATTCCGGTCATGGGCATGTACCTTGGTTGCGGGCACATCCTCAGTAGGGGGAGTGCAGGAGGTAGCTGATCAATGTTTCTCTCTCATCGATGTTTCTGACTCTCTATCCCTCTCCCTTCCTCTCTGTAAAATATCAATTATATATACACACACACACATATATATATACACATACACATATATATATACACACACATATATACACACACACATATACACACACATATATATGTATATACACACACATATATATACACACATATATATAGATATATACACACACATATATATACACATATATATACACATACATATATATGTATACACACACATATATATACATACACATATACATATAGATATACACACATATATAGATATATATACACACATATATATACACACATATACATATATATACACACACATATGTGTATACACGCACGCATATATAGACATAGATACACACACATATATACACACATACATATATACACACACATATATACACACACACACATATATATACACACACACATATATATATACACACACACATATATACACACACACACACATATATATATATATATACACACACACATATATATAGATATATACACACACACAAACACACACACACATACACACACACATATACACACATATACACACACATATATACACACACACACATATATATATATATAGATATACACACACACACACACACACACACATATATACACACACACATATATATATATATATTTTTCAAAGCTAGAGGTTCTGGGGAGTCCTGCTCCTGAGGTGCAGGAGTAGCGGACGGGGCCTCGGGGCAGCTGGGGGGTCTGTACCTCCTCCCCCCACTCCCGGGGTGGGCTACCTCTGGGCTGCCCGTCTGCGCTCCTGCCGCGGGCAGAGCCACCGCCTGCTGGACCGCACACTCCTCCTTCTCGGTCTCCGGTCCAACCTCACTCTCCCTGCCCTCAGATCTCCCCGTCCCTCTTGGCTCCTGCTCCTGGGAGACGCTAAGGAAGCCGCACAGGTCACAGGCTGTGGGTGCTGGACAAGGGCCGACGCGGCTACCAGCAAGGAGGTGTCAGCCAGAGGCCTCAGCCCGACACAGAGGCGCACGGACGGCACCCCTCCGTCTAGATCAGTGGTTCTCGATCTTTCTACTGCCAAGGCCCTTCAACACAGCTCCTCGTGTGTGTGACCCCCACCCGTACGATTATTTTCGTCGCTACTTCATAACTGTCATGTTGCTGCTGTGAGGAGCCGTAATGTAAGTATCTGTGTTTTCCGATGGTCTCAGGCGACCTGCTAGCTGTTCACCTGGGTGACCCTGCAGTGGGCCGCGACCCACAGGCTGAGAACCGCTGCTGTAGAGCCTAAGACCATCGGGAAACACAGATATTAACATTAGGGTTCATCACAGTAGCAACATGACAGTTACGAAGTGGCAATGACAATAATGCTATGGTTGGGGGTCACCACAACACGAGGAGCTGTATTAAAGGGTCACGGCGTTAGGAAGGTTGAGAACCACTGATCTACAGCACAAGGGAACCCCAATTCGGACTGAACACTGTGTGTTGTCTCCCCATAGACAGCCCAGACCCCCAACATCAAGCTCAGCTCCCCAGGGGTGAAAACTCCCTCCTTCTGTCCTAAGACCCAGACACGGTAGCTATCTTACCTAATAATAGACAAACATGTAAATTGACTGTACCTCTGCTACACCACCAGCCAATCAGGAGTGATATGCAAATTCACCCAACAAAGATGGCAGTTAATTTGCATGCACTGGCACTGAGTGACTCCCACCCCTGGTCTCTCAGGGCCTCTGGGCAGCATGGGAAGGCGGGGCTGGAGCAGAAAGAGGTGGCTCCCAGAGTGGAAAGAGGTGGCTCTGGGGCCTGAGCAGAAAGGGGGTGGGCTGGAGTGGAAAGGCAGTTCCAGCAGCCAGGGAAAGAAAAGTCCATTCTAGCATGAATCTTCGTGCATCGGGCTTCTAGTGAAAGGAACACTACTCACGTGAGTCAGCGCTTTTAAGGAATAATACTGCGCGTGAGTCAGCGCTTTGTAGCTTACAGACCTCTCACCTCCGTGAATGTCGTCAGTCCCCAGGCCGAAGGGGTTACCGCCCCTCCCACGCTGAGCGCACCGAGGCTCAGAGAGGTTAAGTCACTGACCCGGGTGGCTCAGTGCGTGCCGGGCTGTTAACTCTAGAATGTCTAAACTCAAAGCCTATGGGAGCTTCATGAGAATAAGACTTTTCTATCTGGAGGACAACATATTTTAAAAACCGTTTAACGATGGGCGGGAAGCAGCTTCGTGCTTTTGTATGAGGCACCTACCAGAATTGTACGGCATTTCCTTCCCAAGACAGACTCCTACGTGGCTTTGCTGGTTCTGTGTGCTTTTCTGGGGTGAGCCCCCCCCCCCCCCGCCCGGTCTGCTCGGGGGGGAAGGAGGGTCTGTGGCCCCGAGGGGGCAGTGGGTAAAGGCCGTTCTCTGCCCTGAGCCTGGTCCTCTGAGGCCCCCGGGTTTGCTCCAAGTCACCACAGCAGAAGTGGCAACTTCCCCGCCACCGTGTGATTGCAGGTTGCGGGGAACAGGCGTGGAAAACGATCGCCGTGTTTCTCCGGGGCCTCAGAGGGAAGTGCTGAGAGCTAGCCGTGGTGGCGGGAAAGGCCATCTGCGTGCCGAGGCGTGCCCGGTGGGCGGGCGGCCGTGTGTTTGGTTCCTAAGCTCCCTAAGAAAGCATCCACGGAAGCACCCCCTTTCCGGCAAAGCAGCTGTGAGGAGAAACAGCTGCTCTCCTGGGTTCTGCCGTGGTATATTTGGGACCATGGATATGGTACTAAGCGTCTCTGTGCCTCAGTTTCCCCACATGGAAAATGGGCGTGTGGAGACCCACCCGCCAGGGTGGTCTGAGGGTGTAAACACGGAGCAGAAGGCAAGCCCCTCGCCCAGGCCTGAGTATGGGCAAGCTGGGAGGTCTGCACCTTCTTACTCACCCCCTCCCCCCCCACTGCTCAAACCGCCAGGTAAATCGTGGGGACTCCTTCGAGGTTTCTGGGGCTTCTGTGCACGGGGCAGTGAGGGGACACCTGGCCATGTGTCACCTGCCACAGGGCAGGCTGTGCTGGTGCAGCTGGCACCCCGGTTCTGCCCAGTGAGTCATTGGAGGGCTTTGTGCTCAACTGTCAGCAAGTCCTCAACTCCTTCTCGAGGACCCCTTTCTGCCCACCTGAACCTTAACCCCAACTTGAACCTATCCCACTGCTGGCCTCAGCGCTGTTTGGGTCCCTGAAGCTCCCTCAGTCTCCAAGGGGTTATTCCTGCCTCAGGTCCCTCTGGCGGAGTGGAGTCTCATCTGTCCGTTGCTGTCATTGCGCCTCATGGCCACAAGGCGTCACTGTTGAAGATGCACTTGGCACAGTTTGGCTAACCCAGGGGTCTTTGGCCCCTCGAGCGTGGCTCTTCCACCAAATACCATGTGCGGGCGAGCACGTACAGCGAGATTGAAATTTCGTGGCCCATGCGCAGAAGTTGGTTTTCGGCTCTCAAAAGAAATTTCGACGGTCGTACTATTGATAGTTGGCTCTGTTGACTAATGAGTTTGCTGACCCCTGGGCTAACCCTTGTCCTGGGGCTATCACGGTGCCTCATGCTAAGCACCAACAATGCAAGTCTTAAGGTTCAGTCTTGCATTCCCATCTCAGCCAATGTTTCTCAAATACGACCACTGTGCAATGGTGATTGGGTCCGGAATTTCCCGAATAAGCCTTTGCCTGACGTTGGGGCATGATATGATGCGGGTGGGTCTTGACCCGCCATCTAGAAGGGCTCAGCAATCGGGAGAAGGCTGTGTGTAGAGTACATAAGAGTCCAGAGATGAAAGATAATTTAAAAGACATTGGGGGCAGAGGAGTTTTAGCTAAAGGAGCTAACTTCTCCTGGCTCAGGACCCCTGGCTTTTTATTAACACAAATTGTCCCAAGGCAAGGTGGAGATATACACTTCACAGGGTAGAGGTTCGTACAGAAGCATTGTCAGAGTGGGGAATAGCCTATGGCTGTTCAGGGGTTTGGCCAACAGGAGGCAGTAACATGTCGATTAAGATGCCCTGAGCTGTCTGGCAGCAAACTATCATCCTATTCAGGTTGGGGGGAGATGCCTTTAGCCATGCCAACAGGCAATAACATAAGTGACTCAGCCCTTGTTGAGTCTCCCAGTTCCATCAACCTTTTGATGAAACTCTTGCAATAATGACAGGCTGGAACTGGCTTCTGGCAAGCCTTCCCTTCTGCTCCAACCAGTTTTCCCCCCGGCTAACTCTCCGTGATGGTTAATTTTACGTGTCCACTTGGCTGGGTCACGGAGGCCAGCGATGCGGCCGAACGTTGTTCCAGATTTTTCCGTGAGAGCATTTTTGGATGAGATTCACATTTAAGTCGGAGGACTTTGAGTAAAGCAGATTGTCCTCCATAATGTGGTGGGCCTCACCCAATGAGGTGAAGCGTTGAACCGGACAAAAGACTGGCCTCCCCCAAGTGTGAAGGAATTTGGCCACCTATCTCCAGACGCGGACTGCAACCGCGGCTCTTCCCTGGCTCTCCTGCCTGCCAGCCCCCAGAATCATGGGAGCCAATTCTTTCAAATAAATGTCCCTCTCCCGAGACACACATCTTACTGGTCCTGTTTCTCTGGAGAATCTTGGCTAATACAGCCTCCATCTCTGGGCCAGGTCACCATCCTGACTCCCCTGACTGCCTAGCCAGGTCTCCTTCGGGCCCCGGTGCCTTTTCCTGCCTGCAGATCTCCATGGGAGCAACCTCAGTCTCTTCTGAGGAGACTTCAACGTGAAACATCAGTGAACTGGGCCCTGGGGCCATGTAGCCAAAGTTCCACCTTTCTCTGAGCAATGAGGCCCCATCCACCTTATCATTTCACACTCTGAGAGGCGCTTCGAGATTATTCCTTACCGCTCCGTAGGGCTGAGAGCCCTGGCGACCAGAAGCAATCACGGACAGCACCATGGTGGGCCTACTAAGCGCATGCTGCATCCATTTCCCCACCTCACTGGACTCTCTGCTAATCTCATTCCCAATGAGAACTGGGCTTAGGGAAGGGAGTTGCTTCTCCAAGGTCACCCGCCTGTCCTCAGCGAGGCTAATATGCCCCTTCGAGGCCGTAACAACATTTTAATAAACATTTCATTTTTAATAGGAAAGTAAAATTGAAATCTATGCCTTCATCGTCAGCCTCCTTGGGCTATCTTGGGGCCAGACTACACCCCAAGCTTTTAAAACAGTTTTTGGGTGGATCGGCCAAGAACAGAACAGCTTCTAGGGAGAGTGCTCAGCCATGCCAAGCCGGTAACATCCAGTGCCAGTCGCCCAGAACACTGGCATGGAAATGCGGTATTATCTGCTATTTATCATATTGTTCCCCCTCGTCCCTTTATGAAAAATGGATGGAGGCCCAGAAATCCGAATTGCCACACCCCTTCCAGATGGGAAACATAATATGTTCTCCATTCTGCCTTTCCTGTATTTGAATAAAGTTTACAGAGCTCAGCCTTTATTCCATCTGGTTATTGAGGGGCAGCAGGAAGATCCGAATGTGTCCAAACCTCTGGGATCAGTTGACCCCAAGCCAGACAGGTGACATTGGGAAGTCACGTCACCTTCCTAAGCCTCACTAAGAATGAGAGGAGCTCCCAGTCCCCTTCTCCACCCCTCTCCCCCGCCGTGGTGCTCCAGCTCAGGTCCTCCACACACATACACACACACACACACACACACACTCATACACACACTACACACTCACACACTCATACACACACTACACACACACACACACTCATACACACACTTACACACTCACACACACTCATACACACACTCACACATACACACATCACACATCACTCACACACACTCACACACACTCACACACACACACACACTCACACACACACATACACACACACACACACACTCACACACACACATACACACACACACACACTCACACACACACACTCACACACACACACTCACACTCACACACACACACATACACACACACTCACACACACACACACACACACTCACACTCACACACACACACACTCACACACACACACATACACACACACTCACACACACACACACACACACACACACACACATACACACACAACGAGGCTCCTCCAGTGGCAGAGGGCTGCCCCTGAGACCAAGGCCAATACTGGTAACACCTGCATAACCAGAGGGGTGACCAGGCCCAGGTGCCAGCCTGGCTCTGGTGCCATTGGCTACAAATCTTGGCCAACTTGTCCAATATCTTGGCGTTTTCTTATCTGTGTTTTCCACATTGATAAGAGAGGGATGATGCCAGGCCAAGGCCCATTATAAAACTACTAGTGGCCCGGTGCACGAAATTCGTGCACATTGAAAGGGTATTGATTAGAGGAAATAATTTAATATTGCTGTCTGCTCTTTCTCTATAATAGAGGTAGCAGAGACTAAAGAAAATTAGTAAAATGTATATGAAAACCTTCCTCCTGTCAGAGTCTGGGGCACACCATGGGGTCCAGAGTCAAGTCCCCACTCACTCACATGTGCCTCAAAATCACGTGAGACCCAGACCCAGCCCCCCGCCCACACTGGGGTAGATCCAGCCCCGGCCAGTCCCACCCTTGACAAGCCCCGCAGGGCAGGGGGCATCCTCGGGGCCCCTGACCCAGAATCAGGACGGGGGGCATGGCCTGAGGTCCCCCATAAAGTCCCACCAGGTGGGAGACATGACCTGAGATCCCCTGTCAAGCCCTGCTGGGTAGGAGGCATGGCCTGAGGTCCCCCATCAAGCCCCACCAGGCAGAGGAGCAAGCCTCAGGTCCCTCAGCCCAGCACTGGGAGGGAGGCACAGCCTGAGGTCCCCTGTCAATCCCCACTGGCATGGGGTCCCCCCTTCACAAGTCCCCTGTGAAGCCCTGCTGGGTGGGGGGCACAGCCTGAGGTCCCCTGTCAAGCCCAGCCAGACAGGAGGGGCACAGCCTTAGGTCCCCTGACCTCATGCCAGGGTGAGGGGGGGTGGTGGCTTGAGGTCCCCTATCAAGCCCTGCTGGGTTGGGAGTGTGGCCTGCAGTCTCCGGTCAAGCCACAGCAGGTGGGAGGTACCGTCTGAGATCCCCCAGCCTGGAGCTGGGGCGAGGAGAGCAGCCTGAGGTCCCCTAGCCCAGCACCATGGCAGGGAACACACCTTGAAGCTCCCTGTCAAGCCCTGCCAGGCAGAGGGAGCAGCCAGAGGTCACCTAGCCCAGTACCAGGACAGGAAGTACACCTGAGGTCCCCCCGTCAAGCCCCACTGGGTGGAGGGCATGGCCTCAGGTCCCCTGCCCTGGTGCCAGGATGGGAGGTGAGGCCTGAGGTCCCTTGTCAAGCCCCTCTGGATTGGGGGAGGGTGCAGCCTCAGGTCCCTGCTCTCCCAAGTGCCTTGCTCAGCCCCACCCCCCGCTCCTGATTGGCTGGTAGTGTAGCGAAGGTTGGGTCAAATTTGCATATTACTCTTTTATCAGATAGGATGAAGCAGCTTAGGAAGCTGCAGGCCGAATGCTCCACTGAGAGTCACTCCGAAAGCAAGGTCTGCTGCCTCCCTCCTCGCGCTCCCCCACCCACCAAACCCGTGGCCGCTGTAGGGTTTCTATGCAAACGCTGTTCTCCCCGTGTCCCAACTCCACTCTGCAGGGGTGCCACTTCCACGGAGGGTCCCCAACACCCAGAAGAATCAATTCCGTGCCACTGAGCAGGAGCAACGTCATGAGCTCAGCCGGAGAGGGACAGAGCTAGCCCTGCAGGACTGTCTGAGTTTCCTGCCACCACCCTGGCCACTGGGGCTCCTCGCCTGGCTCCGATGCCCGTCACGTGAAACCGGAACCTTCCTTCTCCAGGAGCTCAGGGGGCTCTTCCCAGGAGAGTCAGGAAGGACTAAAACTGGCCCAGTCTGAAGGTCAAGTGGACCCTTCCCAGTGCCCTTTGATCATACCCCTTACAGGCGGCCCGAGGAGGGATGTGGACGGGGGAGGAGCCCACGGCCAAGAGTGCCTGGCCGGGCAGCTGTGTCCAGGAGGGCCGGTGCCCGGATTGCAAAGAGCAGAGCTGAGAGAGCCACAGAGCGAGTCGCCCACTGCGGAGGGCGGGGCCATCTTGGAGCCTGGCAGACAGAACTCGCTGTTCTGAGAAGAGACCTCCTTCACAATCAGGTCCGTCCCCTTCCATCCGGTGTCCTCACCCAGGGTGGCCCAGGTCAGCACTAGCCAACCACGTGACTCCCTGTCCCACAGGCAAGTCTACGCTGGAGATGGATGCTTTTTATTTATTTTATTTTTCAATATATTTTATTGACTTTCCACAGAGAGGAAGGGAGAGGAATAGAAAGCCAGAAACATCGATGAGAGAGAAACATCGATCAGCTGCCTCCTGCACCCCCCCCACTGGGGATGTGCCTGCAACTAAGGTACATGCCCTTGACCGGAATCGAACCTGGGACCCTTGAGTCTGCAGGCCGACGCTCTGTCCACTGAGCCGCACCGGTTTTGGTGAGATGGATGCTTTTCTAAAAATATTTTTAATGACTTCAGAGAGGAAGGGAGAGAGAGAGAGAGAGAGAGATATCAATGATGAGACAGAATCATGGGTCCGCTGCCTCTTGCAGACCCCCACACTGGGGATGGAGTCTGCAACCCGGGACCGGGAATCAAACCGTGGCCTCCTGGTTCGTAGGCGGATGCTCACCCCCTGAGCCCCGCTGGCCGGGCTAGTGATGAATGTTTGCACAAACAGGTTTGCAAACACATCAGGCTCCTCAAACCGCCTCTACCGCTCTGTGAGCTGATGGCGGGGAGGATTTCTGCTGGAGAGTCCCTGGTTTCGCACCAGCAGGCGAGAGAGGCAGGCCCAGGGCTCAGCCCAGAGTGAGACGCCTGGTTTCTGGCTTGAGCCCCTGGGGGGACGATGGGTCACGCCTCGGCGGGCGCGCCGTGGACAGAGCAGCGGGTTGGAGACCGCAGGGACGGCGGGAGGTCAGCTGGGAGTCTTTGTGTCTAACCTCTCAGGGCCGAGAGCAGACGGAACACGAGAGGCCGGCTGGACCCGACCTGCAGTTCCGCATGGTCTCCTGGCGGCCCAGGCTGAAGGACGGCCACCCTGTGGGGGCGTATGAAGAGTCGGTGGTGGAGGGGGTGAGAATCCGGAATTAATGGGCCACTGGCCCCAAAGTGGCTGTTTCGGCCCAGGAGGGACCGAGTGCCTTGAACTGGGGAGAGAGCGTTTCCACCAGCAATAGAACCACGAGATTGGGAAGACACGCTGAGTTCAGCGGAGGAAAACATCTCTGACCCAGCCCATCCCGACGAGAGAAAGAGGAAAAGGGGGCGGGGGAGAGACAGAGGAGAGGCAGGTGGGCCCTGGCAGCCTCGGAAGCGTGGCCGCTCACGTGGAGATAAAATCCTTTCTCTCCCCAAGGGGAGCAAGAGGAGAACGTGGCCGAGAACCTGGCAAACGCCAGCGTGGCCCTCCCAGTTGTCAAGCATTACCGTTCTTAAAATTAATTTCTCAGTGAATAGAGTGTCAGCCTGTGGACGGAGGGGGCCCGGGTTCGATTCTGGTCAAGGGCATGTGCCCTGGTTGCAGGCACATCCCCAGTAGGAGGTGTGCAAGAGGCAGCTGATCGATGGTTCTCTCTCATCGATGTTTTAACTCACTATCCCTCTCCCTTCCGCTCTGTAAAAATCAATAAAACCTATTTAAAAATTAAATTAAAAAGATAAACATTTTACTTTGCAGCATCCGCTTCTAGACCCCCACTGAAAATTGTTCCGCTGTCAGCTCACTCTAAGGCAAACTTTCCGATCTGGTGCTCATTTAGTAAAAGCAACTTTTTACCATTAATGCATTTTTATTAATTTTTTTAAAGCACGTTTTATTGATTTTCAGGAAGAGAGGAAGGGAGAGAGAGAGAGAGATAGGAACATGGACGAGAGAGAAACAGCATTGATCGACTGCCATCTGCACACCCCCTAGGAGCGGTCTGGGCATGTGTCCCTGAGCAGGTCAAGGTGCCCGGAGCCTCCTGGAGAAAACAGGCACCCAGAGCCCGTGCCCCCAGGCAGAGATGTGCACACGTCCCCTCTGGAGAACATTCCAGCTCCAGTCTGTGCTCTGTAACGAGGTCGCCCCTGGAGACCGGGCACATTCCGGGCACCAGGCATTCCTGACTGCCTTAGGTGTAGACACTCAACCCTCACTGCAGCATGACGGGAAAAATACTGTCATTTGCCCCAATTTACAGACCAGCAGCACCTGTAGCAGAGAGAGCTTACGCCACCGGCCCGAGCAGAACCAGCAGAGCTGGGATTTGAACTCGAGCAGTCGGTCCTCAGCTCCCACAGCTTTATCCACGGCCTTCTCCGCTGCAGGCACGCCCAAAACGCTGCCGTGGCTTCTGAAAAAATTCACAGAGTGGCTCCAGAACGTTCTTTCCCCTTTCCTCCTGTTTCCCAGGGAGTTTGCGCCAACGCGGAATTCCCCCCAGGCCCATTTCATTTGGCATCAAGTATTTTACTGGCCAAACATTCGTTTTATGACTTTTCATCTGAGGAAAGTTCAGCATAATTGCACGGCTCACATTTTTCACAGAGTGGTTCTCACAGGGGAAAAGCCGCCTCGCAGAGCCGAGCGGCTACACCAGGAGGTAAGGGGGGTGGGGGGGCAAGTCTCTCCTGCAAAGCGCTTCTCCCATTCCTCCCCAAGACAGTGCCCACGCAGGTTCTCAGGGGGTCCACGCCGGCGTTCAATGGAGAGTCTTAGGGTGACAGTAAGGAGGCCGATCGCCATTCAATCTCCTGATTCCATGGGAACCTGTGAGGGTCGGTGACGTGATGAGATGATGTTGGTAGAGGTCTATTTAGGGAGATTAGCAAAGGTGTTTAGTTCATCTTTTTCCCTCTTAGAAGATAACAGCTCTGTAAAGACCTCTCAAATCCCATCACCTGGGGAAAATGGGTGTGGTGTTCTGAGGCTCATTTCAAAGCGCCAAACTTACTCTTTCCAGAACACAAGGAGTGTGTTGGTTTGGGGCTTAGCTGGTTGGGGAGACCTCTGAGAGCTGTTGCTACCACGCTTGGCAGGCTAGACCCCGGAGCTGACTTCTTGGTATTAATCCTTCTCAAGCAAAGATTGCCTTTCTTGGACTTGCACTTGGTTCCTGCCAGTTGAATGTTCCCAGCGATTTAGATAAGGAGAAGCTCAAACAAGAGAAAGAGAGAGGAAGAGAGAGATAGAAATGTCAATGATGAGAAAGAGTCACTGAATCGCTGCCTCCTACACACCCCACACTGGGGATCTAGCCTGCAACCTGGCCATATGCCCTGGCCTGGGATGGAACGAAGACCCTTTGCTTCGTAGGTGGACACTCAACCACTGAGCCAAGCCAGCCGAGCAGCATTTACGTTTGAGAGTCATCGTTCTGACAGTTGTTTTTGGAAACGAGGCCGGGATGTTACAGATGGTACGAAGGGAGTGCGGAAGGACAGGTGCCAGCAGCTGTAAGCCCTGCTCGGAGAGAGTTTCTGTTAGACAGGAAAATGTCATCTCGCTGCTGCTGGCCTAACTTGGGTGAAGAGGAAACAGAGATCTCTGTCCTCTGACTTTGGAAATCCCATTTAATGTCACACTGGCCATGTCCAGGGTGCCAAGTCCTCCCCCTCTGGCCGAAACGCCGAGTGGCCGTGTAGCTGAGAGCTGGCGCCACACTCAGATCGAGGCAGTGAAATTCCCCCATGTGGACCGTCCGTAACTTTAGCTTCTGCTGGGGGGCAATGGGGGAAGTCATGCAGAGTTCAGCCTTTTCATCGGGAGCCAAGAAAAGGCCTAAACGGTGTTTGAGAGGGGACCCAAAGGGCTGGGTGAAGAAAGCGAAGCTTACCTCTCTCTTTACCTGTTGCCGGTCAGCTGTCTACAGCGTGAATTTGGGGCAACATTCAAACTCTCCATCCTGAATGCCGAGGGCAAAGACATCAAAGCTGTAGAGAGTCGCTGGGTGCCGGAAGCCAGTGCCAGCATGCCATAATTGTGAGGGTTTCATCAAAAGGCTGATGGCACTTGGGGACTCAACGAGGGCCGGGTCACATATGTTGTCACCTGTTGGGAGTGGCTAAAGGCATTTCCCAAACCTGAAAAGGATGCATTAAAGGATTGTTTGCTGCCAGGCAGCTGAGGGCATCC
The DNA here is from genome assembly GCA_027563665.1 of Antrozous pallidus. Taxonomy (NCBI): domain Eukaryota; kingdom Metazoa; phylum Chordata; class Mammalia; order Chiroptera; family Vespertilionidae; genus Antrozous; species Antrozous pallidus. The sequence goes on along the minus strand of CM050511.1, from coordinate 120,660,598 downwards.
TAATCTACATGTTATTGCCTCCTAGTGGCCAAACCCCTGAACAGCCACAGGCAATTCTTCAATCTGACAAAGGATTCTGTACGAAACTCTATCCTTTGATGTGTATATCTCCACCTTGCCTTAGGACAAATTGTTTTCATAAAAAGCAAGGGGTCCTGAGACAAGGAGAACTTGGTTTCTTCAGCCAGGCTCCTCTGACCCCCAATGCCTTTCAAAATTATCTTCTGTCTTTGAACTCTTACCTAATTTTACACACAGCCTTCCTCCGGATTGCTGATCCCTTCTTAATGCCGGGAGGAGAACCCCGGCAACTGAGCACACAGGTTTGTGCAAGGCAAAGGCTGGGGGTTCAAAAAATTCATCCGTAGAGATTGTGTCTAGCATGAAGTCTACAGGCTGCTCCCTGGTGACAAGCTGACCCTCTTCTGTGAGGTAAGTGGGTGCCAGATTGTGTCACCATTTCTGGCCAGAACACCATGAAAACAGGGAAGGTGCCGGCTGGCCGATGAGCTAGGGGGACTTTGGGAGAATTCCTGGTTCACAGGCTGTTGTGTGCGTGTTGCTGGCCAGGAAGTCCAGGCTCACAGCGCCATCTTAACAGCTCATTCTCCGGTGTGTGGGGCCATGCTTGCACGTGCAGCGGAGGAGAGCAGAAAGAGTCACGGTCGAGCCTGAAAGGAGATGACGTGTTTCGCTTACACGGGGGAGGCTCCAAACCTGGACAGAATGGCTGGCGGTTTGCCGGCAGCTGCTGACACATCTGTCCAGGGGCGTTTGAAGGTCGTGGGTGAGGATGCCCTCGGCAGCCACCTCTCCCGGACAGAGCTGCAGCATTGCTCACCGTGGCTGACCTCCACGGTGCAGGTCAACCGAGAACTTGGGCGGGGGGTTCATCAGCTCTCCTGCTGAGGGTGTCTTGGAGACCTGGGTGGGGGGAGACAGGCAATGATGTCGTCTCATCCCCGCGTGGTGGCCAAGGTGCACCGAGCCTCTTTCTGAAGCCCCTACGCAGGGCCTGAAGCAGTCCTGAGGTCAAGCCTGCTGGACGACCCCGCGATGCCCCAGAAGCACAGCCGCTGTGTGTCCACGGACCCAGGAAGACAGGGCGGTGGGGGAGCTTTGACCCTGCTGTGGGGAGAACACTGCATCGCCACCCGATTTCTAAAGCAGCATTATTTCTTGGTGGAAATGGTGGGGGCAGTGGGAAGGGCTGGGGACCTGAGGCAACCCTGTGGCTCCTCGCTGTGCTCCCTTCCGCTGACTGACCTGGGTCCTGGGGGTGGGGGGTGGGGTTCTGTGTAGGCCCTGGCCCCGAGGACACCCTGCGGGGGTATTTGGAGAAACTTCTGGCATCTGACTGAGCAGAACGGAACCGTCGGGGCCTGTAGCACAAAGGAACACTGCTCTCCAGGTCTGCCCATGCTGTTGCGAACGATGGGAGTTCTTCCTTTTGTTATGGCCGCAGAGGAGTCCATGGTGTGGACGTACCACAGTGTCATGATCCACTCTTCTGCTGATGGGCACCCAGGCTGTTTCCACATCTCAGCGACGGGGAGTTGTACTGCAGTGAACATAGGGGTGCATGCATCCTTTCTGATGGTGTTTCAGGAAGAGATCAACCAGCGAACCTGTATGCATGTATGCATAACCCGTGGACACAGACAGAGCGCTGGTGAGGGGCTGGGGCTGGGTGGGGGGGGTGCGAGAGAGCCATCTGGAAGAGGTTAATGGCGGTGGGGAATGGGGAGACCAATGTAATACTTTCAACAATAAATTTTTTTTTTTTACAAAGGAAATAAAATGTTTCATTTGCCAAAAGCCCATACATATAAGAGTAAGAAGAGGTCGGGGAGCATGTGAAGGGGAGAGGACCGACAGATCGCCAGAGAAACGACCGAGCCCAGGGCCCGTCCCTGGTCAACGTCCAAAAGACCCCAGTTTCAGAGAGGACGACGCGGGACTTCGCGTGACCCCCAGGTTTGCGTTGGCAAACGCGCCAGTGCTCCCGGAGGCTGCGCGGCGGTTCGTTAAGAAGCGCTAGATGCCTGTAATCCTAGCTCGGAGGATTAATGTGCCCTAAACAGATCCAGGTTCCGGGGGCCGCGCCAGAGGCTGCCGCTCGCAGGGGTGTCATTAAAAACCCCGTGGAACGAGGCAGGAGGCCAAGCCTCTGTCCCCGAAGGCGGCGAGCGGCCCCCATTGGCCCAACCCCAGAACGGGCGGCTTTCCCACGCCCCTCGCGCTCAGCAGGCCCCGGGCCCACAGGAGACTCGGAATGCGTGGCCACTGAGTGTGGGGGTGCCACTTACAGGGAGGCCCCCCGGAAACTCGTCACCAGGTGACTCACCTGCGTCTGTGATGGACAGTGTCATGGTCAGAGCACTGAGCTGTGGCTCTAGCCCCGGGGGCCGGGACTCCCTGTGCTGTGTTAGCTTTGCCATGTTCTCGCTTCGAGCCTCCATTTCTTTTCTTTTTTTAAATATGTTTTTATTGGGTTTTTTTTATTATTGATTTCAGAGAGGAAAGGAAAGGGGGAGAGAGAGAGAGAAACATCAATGACAGAAACACCAATGATGAGAGAGAATCATTGATCGGCTGCCTCCTGCACACCCCGCACTGGGGATCGGGCCCACAACCCTTGACTGGAATCGAACCTGGGACCCTTCAGTCCACAGGCTGGCGTTCTATCCCCTGAGCCACACCAGCCAGACCGAGCCTCCGTTTCCTTACCTGCCACACGGGGACAACGACGCAGGCCTCATGGAGCGGTTGGGAGAAATCGGCGATGTCTGTGCGTGTTCGAGGCCTTCACCGCCATTAGCGACGCCTATTCTTAGCGTCCTCAGGGTAACAATGGACGCTCACTTCCAGCTCTGAACTCAGGAGAGTGTCCACGTTACAGAGACGCGTGGCGGGGAGCACAGCGTGTGGACTCCGTGGGAAGGCTGGGAATGGCACACGTGGGTCTCGGGAAGCAGGAAGCAGGGGACCCTGGAGGGCTTTCCACGTGGAGTAACATGATGGGTGGGCACTTAGGGCGGACTGAGGTGGCAGGGTTGTGCCAAAGGGACCAGAAGATGAGACAGGCCGATGTTGGCAAATCGGCTCAGAGACATCACAGCGATACGGGCAGAGGGGAGGGAGATGGAGCCACCTCGGAAGCTAGGGAACCCGTGAAGACCCAATCCCATGGCGGGTGGGGGACTGGAGGGGGGGGGGGCAGGGAGGAACGCTGAAAAAACAGGCCGAGTTGTGAAAGATGCAATTGGAGCATCAAAAAGGGGGAGAGGGCGAGTAGGCTTACAGCTGGGCATGCGTGAAACACAGTTTATTCTTGGGTACTATTTATTGTTATTAACCTAGAGGCCCGATGCACACAATTCGTGCAAGAGTCAGCCTTCCTTCCCCCGGCTGCCAGCTCCGGCTTCCCTCTGTCCCCCAGGACCCGGGCTTCCCTCGCAGCCCTGGCTTCCTGTGGAAGGATGTCCGGTCTGACTAGCATATCACGCTTTTATTATTGTTGTAGTATTTCCCATACGGACCACTGTAAACCTACTTTTGCCCCACCCTGTCCAGGGGTAGAAATAAAACGAAAGGTTTGGAAGCCAACTAGAGGGGAAGGCAGAAGGAAACGGCCAGGAAAACGCTGGAAAAAAGGGGCTCCGGGTAGAGGTTCGACCTATGAGTCGTGGAGGTTGCCGAAGAGAAGACATCTTCACAGAAACAGCCTTCACGAATACTTTCTGAAGGCGTGAGTTTTCCGATCGGAAGAGCCCATGGGGTGCCCGGCGAATGGGGCAAATGGGACAGAGAGGATGGCCCCGTCTTCCAGAGAGAGAGTGAAACAGGTCTCGTGCACAGGACCAGGGGCCGTGACAGGGTGGGGGCAAAGGGAGGCGACACAGACGCTCGAATTCTACACCTGGCCCAGGTCTCCATCGAACATGAGCAGAGACTAGCTCCAGGCAGGGGCGGTCTTTAACATCGACCTCCCGTGCTCCCTCAGAAAGCTACGTGAGGATGTGCGTCTCCTAAAGGAGTAAACCAACGAAGAAAAGATGTGGCATGTCGGAAAACAGGGCCCATGGGAACCAGGAGAGAAACCAGGGGAACGGAGGCCCCTACATTCAGCCTGGGCTGGCTCAGGTCCGAACCCTCCCACAGAGCCTTCTGTGGGGGGAAATGTACAGAAAACTGCTGTGTCCAGGTAGCACTTACATCCTATCTAATAAAAGAGTAATATGCAAATTGACTGTGACTCCAAGACACAAGATGGCCTGCAGGGGAGGGCAGTTGTGGGCAGTTAGGGGTGGCCAGGCCAGCAGAGGAGGGCAGTTGGGGCAGACAAGGCCAGCAAGGGTTGGGCAGTTGGGGGTGACCAAGTCTGCAGGGGAGGACAGTTAGGGGTGACCAGGCCAGCAGGGGAGGGCAGTTAGAGGCAATTGGGCCAGCCAGGGAGCAATTAGGCATCGATCAGGCTGGCAGGGAGTGGTTAGGGGGTGATCAGGCAGAGGCAGGTGAGCAGTTTGGAGGCAGCAGTCCTGGATAGTGAGAGGGATGTCCCAGATTGGAGAGGGTACAGGCTGGGCTGAGGGACAACCCTCCCTCCCCCCTCTGTACATGAATTTCATGCACCAGGCCTCTAGTATCAATCATAATAATGTACAGGCAATGTGGATCGCAGAAAATTAGTGTTAAGATGCACTGGGAAGCTGGAAGGTTGGAGGGAGAGGAGGAAGGCAGGGAGAGATGTGGAGGAAAGAAGACCCAACCCCAGCCATCCATGGTGGGGAGCAAAAGAGGCACATCAAGAAGCAGCAGTACAAGCACGTTATTCCCTAACACGAAGGTCATGACAGAAAAAGAGAAGGAGTAGAGCCGAAACCTGCAACCTCCGGGGAAAGAGCGCAGGGCGGGCAGCAGGCCCTGGGCAAGGCCTGGGCCCTTAAGCTGGAGACGTGTACACTGAGTGAGCAGCTTTTTAAGCGCTCAGAGATCACAATAATCTGGCCACTCAATGTGTGTGTGAGTATATATATATATATATACTGTATATATTAGAGGCCCGGTGCATGAATTTGTGCATGGGTGGGGTCCGGCCAGCCTGGCCAGGAGCAGGGGACATGGGCGGTTGGCCAGCCTGCCTGCTGTTCAAACTCCTGGTGGAGGGGACAATTTGCATGTTAGCCTTTTATCATATAGGATAGACACTGAGTGGCCAGATTATTATGCGTTCAGAGATCATCATCATCTGGCCACTCTGTGTGTTTGGACCAAAGTAAGGTTTAAAGAAGGAAGAAACAGGTTACGTTTGCAGAAAACACCCACCCCCCCATCAGAAACTCCTTCTCCACTGAAGTGAGAGCGGGGACCAGAGGAGCTGGGGTTGCCATGGCGAGGGCCCTTCACCAGAGAGGGGACATTTGAGAACTCATCCTGGCTCCGCACGAACGCTCCGTGTGATTTGGGGTGAGTCCCACCAATGCTGCCAGCTTCCTCTTCGGTCCCAGAGCAAGGCAGGCGGGACTGGAGCACCGCAGCGGTCCCAACGGAGCCTGTGTCTGTGCCCTCGGCCCTCAGACGGGGAGGACAGCCCCCTGCCGGGCAAGGTCACAGGAAAGGCACCCCGGGGCCAGGCGGCGTGCCGAAGACACCCAGCTCAGAAGGCTCCGGGCAGGGCTCGGCCCTCAGCCCGGCGGGCGGGTCTGCGTTGGTGCAAGTGGATGGAGGTGCAGGTGACGGACACTGAGGGCGAACACCCCCCCTTTCCCTGCCAACCGAGAGCAGTGCTGTTTGCTGCCATTTCCCTCTCAGTCTGGAGAGCGGCCCAAGGGCAGATCCCTGTCTGGAAGCCTCTTTGAGGAGCCCAGTGCAGATGGGGTCCCTGAGGCTCGGGGTCCCCGGTCCTGTGCTCTCTGCTGGAATTTTCCCCATCGGCCATCGGACTGCTGGAGACACGTGGTGTTGGGGACCCGCATGTCCACGGAACCGCTGTGGGACTGCCCCGGGGCCGAGGGCCAGGCGTGGTGAGCGCCCCGCACACGGCAGCCCCCGGACCCCCGGGAGCACTGCTCCGCTTGGGGTAATCAAAGCTCTTTGTGGCGAATCAACACAACCCGGCACCCTACCCTGGCGGCTGGCTGTTAGTTTATGGAGGATCAGGTGGCGTAAGAGCAGCGGGAACGTGGGGGCCTGCGGTCTCAGCCGATCCTTGAAGAATTTCTATTCTAAGCAGCCTGGCCGCTGCAGGGCAGGAGCTGGGAGAGGGAGCTGCGGGCAGGACTCCGTGTTGTAAACAGGGAGCCCGCAAAGCCCCGGCTTCGCATACACGAGGCACCCAGATACTCTGGGGAAGAAACGAACTTCTGAGTGAAGGAATCCTCGAGTCCACACGAGCCTCCAGAGGCGACACTGCCTTCTGCCTGTGGCCCCATCCCAGACTCCCCGGCCCGCCCCGCCCCGCCTCCCTCTTTTAAAACATTTCATACAATCCCATAAAATAAATGAAAGCTGGAGAAGCCGGGTTTCATATTCAGGGGATATAACTCAAGCACAGCCAGTTGGACGACTTCCCTGTTAATCAGAAGAAGAACGTTTTTCTCCTTTTTTTTTTTCCCAGAAAGTAAGGTTAGTGCTCTGTTTGGGAAGGCCACAGGGGTGTGAGCTCACTACCTCTCCCAGGGCAGGCTGGGGACAGATGGCCCCCTGCCCTACGGAGTGAGAACCCCTGAGGCCTCCCTGGGAATCCAGATCCCCAGGCCCTCAGGGAGTTGGGGCAAGTCCCACCGGGTGCAAGTCCCACCGGGTGCTAGCCCCCACTTCCTCTGTCCCCTCCCGGCTCCAGGGCCCGCATTCTTCTGACAGCGACCAGAAGCACTCACGCCTCTCCTCTCCTCTCCCCGCCTCTCCTCCGTCCTCCCCCCCCCCCGCCCCACCCCCACCCCCAGGGCTTAGGGCCTGTCCGGCATCGGTTTCACATACCCATCCCTATGGCAAAGTCTATCAGACCACACATCTCATTTATGTTGCAAATTTGTTTTTTTTTTTTATCTTTATTGTTGGGAGTATTACAGGTGTCCTCTTTTTTTTCTCCCCACTGACCCCTCTGCCCGGCCTTCACCACACTGCTGTCTGTGTCCATGGGTAATGAATGCATGTATGCATGTGAGCTCTCTGTCTGGTTAATCTCTCCCCCACCCCACCCCTTCCCTCTGAGACCCGTCAGGCTGTTGTTCCTTTTTCCATGCCCCTGGTTCTTTGTTTATTTTGTTCATTAGATTCCGTGTTCGTTTATTTTTAGATTCCATTGCTGATAGATATATGTATTTATTGCCATTTAATTGTTCAATCTTCTTCTTCTTCTTCTTCAAGAAGACCCTTATTTCATGTAATCCTGGTTTGGTGGTGATGAACTCCATTAGCTTTTTCTTGTCTGTGATGTTCTTTGTCTGACCCCAAAGGAGAGCTTTGCTGGGTAGAGTAATCTTGGCTGTAAGGTACATGCTTTTCATCACTTTGAGTATTTCTTGCCACTCCCTCTGGCGTGCAAAGTTTCTATTGGGAAATCAGCTGACAGTCGTATGGGTGCTCCCTTGTAAGTAACTAACTGCTTTTCTCTTGCTGCTTTTAAGATTCTCGCTCTGTCTTTGATCTTTGGCATTTTAATGATGATGTGTCTTGGTGTGGGGCTCAACATAAAAGGATGCCGGTGGGAAATAAAGGAACACCGGCTCAGGGGTCAGCAAACTGCGGCTGGTGAGCCACATGCGGCTCCTGAGCTGCAGTTTGCTGCTCTGTTGACTAATGAGTTTGCCAACCACTGTGCTGACTGAAATGAAGAATAATTTACAGGGACTCAACAGTAGAATACAGGATGCTGAGAATCAAATCAGCGATTTGGAATACGAGGAAGCAAAAATACACCCAATCAGAACAGTACAAAAAGAAAATAATCCAAAAATATGAAGATAGCGTAAGGAGCTGCTGGGACAACTTCAAGCATACCAACATCCGCATCCTGGGGTGTGGAAGGAAATCATGCACTTAAAAAAAAATACACACACACACACACACACACACACACACACATACACACACACACTAGGGGCCTGGTGCATTAAATTTGTGCAGTAGGGGTGGGTGGTCCCTCAGTGCAACCTGCCCCCTCCCACATACCTCAGGGGATGTCCTACTGATGGCTCACCCCCGGCCTGTCCAAGGCCAAAAGCTTCTGGAAAAGAGGCTTTCTGGCCTTGGGCAGCAGCCATCTTGATTGGGGGTTAATTTGCATGTTGCTCCTGATTGGCTGGTGGGCGTGGCTGGTGGGTGTAGCAGAGGTACGGTCAATTTTCATATTACTCTTTTATTAGATAGGATTTCATTGATTTTTTTTACAGAGAGAAAGGGACAGGGATAGAGAGTTAGAAATATTGATGAGAGAGAGAGATCGATCAACTGCCTCCTTACACACTCCCTACTGGGCATGTGCTTGACCAGAATCGAACCTGGGACCATTTGGTCCTCAGGCTGACGCTCTATCCACTGAGCCAAACCAGCCAAGGCAAAATCATGCAGTTTAAAGAAGGTCAATTACACTTCAAGAAGCTGGTTTTAAAAGAAGTTCATCAGGTTGCCTGCATGCAAATTCTGCTTTCCCAACCACCTCCAAAGACAATGAAGGGCAAACACACATGTCCGGGTGTATAAGCTGAGCTGCTAGAACCCCAAGTTCCTAAAACACTCCCCCGGAAGGGAAGCTCCCTCTTCTATCTCAGTACAGACCAGAGGAAGGCAGGCAGTCCTGGTGGGCTGGGGTCTCACTCCACAGGGTCACCCAGGGACCAGTTCTCCATTCTGCTGTTCCACACCCACATGATGGAGGCTGACAATCCATGGCTGCCCATGGCTACATTGCAGCCTACAAGGAAGTAAAAAGAGAAATTGAAGGGCAAGCTATTTCCTCTTAGGGACGTGTTGCAAACATGGCACACAATGCTTCCACTCACATTCATCGGTGAGAACAGAGTCATGGGGCCACACCTAGGTGCAAGGGAAGCTGGGAAATGTAGTCTCTGGATATTACAACAAGTGGTGTGGGGACAGTTTTCTGTTATTCAAAAGAGGGAGGACGTATACTAGAGAACAGTTAGCCATCTCTGCCCTTGTGTTTTGGGAGAAAAATATGGAAGAAAGCAAATCAGAAGTCTCAATAAGTTGTATTGCCACATAGAGTAGATCTCAAGAACTGCAATATTTTTTAAAATATATATATATTTTATTGATTTTTTACAGAGAGGAAGGGAGAGGGATAGAAAGTCAGAAACATCGATGAGAGAGAAACATCGATCGATGAGCTGCCTCCTGCACATACTGGGAATGTGCCCGCGACCAAGGTACATGCTCTTGACGGGAATCAAACCTGGGACCCTTCAGTCCATAGGCCGCTTTATCGACTGAGCTCCACTGGCTAGAGCCTGCAATATTCTTTACTGCGGTGAATGGTGCATTAGTTTCCTGGCGCTGCTATGACAACGTGGCTCAAGTAATACACGTTGACTGTCTCACAGTTCTGGAGGGTGAAGTCCAAGCTCAAGGTGTTTCAGGCCTGGTTCCCCCTGAGGGCTGTGGGGGGAGATTTGTTCCTGGCGTCCCTCCTGGCTTCCTGTGGCTGGTGCATCGCTGGGCTTGTAGACAACGTTCTCCTGTGTCTCACACGGCCTTCCCTTGTGGGCGGTGTCCCTGCCTCTCCAGCACGGACTCACCCTGCCCCGGCTCGGCCCCATCTTAACGACTGTATCTGAGAAGACCCTGCTTCCTAACGAGATCCCGTCCTGCGGGTTAGGACTGCACGTATACGTTTTAGGGGAACACAGATGAGCCCATAACGCACGGGGGAAGAACGGAATTTGGAGTCAGGAAAGGCAAGTTCCCCTCCCAGCCCTGCCGTTGGCTGGATGTGTGATTTTCATGCCAAGTCTGGTCTCATGAACTGAACCTCATGGGCAAGGATGGGGTCACCCCCCTGCTCACGGGGCTGGGGAGGGGCCTGCCTCCCACTCTTCTCTGACTATAGGTCAGCTCCAGAGGAGGACGAGCCTTCTAGCACACACCCCTCTTTCCTCTCTCTCTCTCCCTCCCTGTCTCTCTCCCTCCCTGTCTCTCTCTCTCTCTTTCTCTCTCTCTCTCTCTCTCTCTCTCTCTCTCTCTCTCTCTCTCTCATATAGTTTTATTGATTTCAGAGAGGAAGGGAGAGGGAGAGCGAAATAGAGGCATCAGTGATGAGAGAGAATCATCCATCGGCTGCCTCCTGCACACCCCACGCTGAGGATGGAGCCCGCCACCCGGGCCTGTGCCCTGACCGGGAACAGAACTGTGACCTCCTGGTTCAGAGGTCGATGCTCCAGCCCTGAGCCACGCCGCCCGGGCACCGCCCCTCTTTTTCGAATTAAACGTTGGGGAGGGCTCTCCACACTGCTCCAGGCAGAAGGGGCCTCTTGGAGAGAAACCCCGCCACCGGCCACATACCTTCGATTTCCTTCAAGGCGGAAAAACCCTTTTGGTCCACAGATGGGTAATTGTACTCACTGTTTCCAAACGTCAAAACGCCAGCCTGGGCCCGCTCTCTGCAGAGATCAAACGGGCTCCCCGGCCCCCTTTCTACGGGAGTGGGCGTGCGCTCAGCCGCGGCGTGAAAAGCTGCTTTCCGAGCCGTGTGGGCTTGGCAGCCCGCGTCGCTCACACAGCGGACGCGAGACCGGGCGCCCACCCTCCTCCGACGTCAGGCGTCATGGCACGTCCACCCAGGGAAACCCTCCAAGCTCCCAAACACCTGCAGACTCCGTCACCCCAGAACCTGGGCATCTCTGAGCTAACGCTACGGTGGTGACGGGATGGAAAAATCCGAACGTATCAAACCAACATGTTGTACCCCTTAAACCTATGGAACCTTATGTGTCCATTGTATTCCCACCAGAGGCCTGGTGCATGAATTCATGCACGGGGGAGGGAGGAGAAGGAACCGTGGGGGGTTGGCTGGCAGCTCCAAGGAGGGAGCCAGCCTTTGGTCCTCCTGGGAAAGGGGCTGCATCCACCGGCTCCCGCCCCCGGTTCCCCACCCCAGCCTGGGGCCCGAAGGCCCCGGGGAGGTCAGGAGAGGAGGCAGTGGTTGCCAGGCCGGGTGCAGAAGGAACGGACGTTAGATACCGGACACCAGACGCCCACGCCGCCCCACCACCATGCGTCTCTCCACTGCCCCCCTCCTCCTTCCCTCATGCAGGTCTGTGGTGGGTGAGCAGGCCCCCGGGGAAGGGAGAGGACGGGAGTGAGACAAACCCTGTACTGAGGGCTCACTTTCAATAGATCACAGCGAGGGAGCTGCTCTGCTACTTACGAAACCCCGACCCAGAAGCAGGTCGTCTGTGAATGGTTCAGCACAGTGATCGGCAAACTCATCAGTCAACAAAGACAAATATCAAAGGGACAACAGTTGAAATTTCTTCGGAGAGCCAAATGTTTTAAACTTAAACTTCTTCTAACGCCACTTCTTCAACATAGACTCGCCCAAGCCGTGGTATTTTGTGGAAGAGCCACACTCAAGGGGCCAAAGAGCCGCATTGTGGCTCACGAGCTGCAGTTGTCGACCAGGGGTTTAGCATCAGGGGCTGATGGGGGTTGGTCAGCAGTGGGGAGAGACTGGGCAGTTGGCCGGCCACGAGAGGATGTCTGTGGGAGTGCACTGACCACCAGGGGGCAGGTCCTGAATTGATCGTCTGACCCCTGGTGGTCAGTGCATGTCATAACACGTGGTCGACGGGTCGTTCGGGTCATTCGGTCATACCACGTGCATAGGCTTTTATATATACAGATTACAGAAGAACTGGACTATCTTGTGACAATAATCAGGCCGGTAAGGTTTCCAGTCTCAGATTTTCATTTGGAGATTAAAGGCCAGATTAAGTTTATCCCGACTTCCTATCTGTTGATGTTTTTAAAAATTAAGTCCGTAGGAGAAAGGGGAGTTGCTGCAGGGGGAGGAAGGGCCCTCTCGAACACCCCCAGAGGATGCGGGAGTGGGTGTGGACTTTCCTTTTCCTAAGGCATTCTGGGAAGGTGCCTCCAAAGCCTTGACCAGGGCCTTAACCTAAGGACAGAGGCCAACATGTTTACCAAGTGAAAGGCGGGCACTGTTTCCAGAGCGAACACACACAGAACAGGAGTGGGCATGATGCCCTGTCACCTGCCACATGACCGCCCCCTCCAGATGCCCAAGGGTCTCAGCTGCAGTGTTAGCCCCTCTGGGAAGCCCCCCTCCTGGGCCCGCCACACCTCTCCCACACCTCCCCTAGAGCAGCTGCCTGCAGCCCTGTCCTCTGGGCATGTTTCTCTTCTAACTGCTCCAGAGTTGGGCATCCGTAGGGGACCCCGGCCGCCCTGGGTCTGTTTCGTCATCCACAGAGAAGCAGAATCTCAGGCGGGTCATGGTCCGTCCTTCCCAGCTCAGAAACCCTGTTGGAGGAACCGCTGGTTGAACTGGAGAGACCAAAGGGCCGATTCAGTTTCTCGGTGACCACACTCTTCCGGCCACTCATCCCCTCCCTGTGACAGGAGCCCCAACAGCTCTGCTTGACCAGGTGCCTCCCAGGACCAAAGCCCGGGGGGGGGGGGAGGTACTACATCCCCACGATTGGAACGAGCCTCCATCCACTGACCCAGCTCAGAACCTTATGCTCCAAGCTCACCGTCCAAGGCCTGGGTTCGAATCCTGGCCCCACCTCTTATGAGCTGGGCCGTGCTCAGCAAGTCACTTCACCTTCAATTCCGTTCTCATTCTGCAAACGGGAGATAATCGCCGTCCCAGCAGGCCGTGCACTGAGCGGGCTCCCTGGGATTAGCAGCGGGAAGCAGGGAGGACCCAGGAGGGACGCATCTCCGTGGTGGGAGCACGGAGGAAAGGAAGTGAAGACGCACCAGCCTCCATCTCAGGCGCTGCCCTGGGACCCGGGACCAGGAGGCAGCTGGGCTCGCTGCAGGAAATGCCTGGTGTGACCCATACAGAGGGCAGCGAAATGATGGGGCGAGAGGGCTCTTCCTCCCCCTGCAGCAACTCCCCCTCCTCTTACGGACTTAATTTTTAAAAACATCAACAAATATGAATTCGTGATAAACTTAGTCTGGCCTTTAATCCCCAAGTGAAAATCCGAGACTGGAAACCTTGCCGGCCTTATTATTGTCACGAGATAGTGCAGTTCTTCGGCAATCTGTATATATAAAAGCCTATGCAAGCGCTATAACCGAATGACCGGAACGACCGGTTGACCGTGTGCTATGACATGCACTGACCACCAGGGGCCAGATGATAAACAGTGGCGGAAGTTCCTGAGAAAATGTGATTTGTAAATAGAGCTTCATCCTAGGCTGCCTGCAGCTGTTTCAGCCCCTCTGGGCGGGGAGGCAGGTGGGAGAGGCTGGGAGTTCCTGGCACTCACTGGCTCTCTCTTACACACAGCCCCCCACTTTGCTCCTGCCCCCCATCACACCAGCTTTCTGTTGCTTCCCAGCACTGCCAGGCCTGGCATGGGCTGCCCCTCTGGTAGAGTGCTCCCTCTGTCCCCACACCCTCACCAGGGGCGGCCCCCTCTACCAGCAGGCCGGTGTCCGCTTAACCTGAGGTCCCTGAGGAGACTCTCCGTGGGCGTGGCTCCTCCCCCGCCCCATTTCCTGGCAGGCGTAGGCCCTGGGGGGCTGCAGCTGTCTGCTCGCAGGAGAGCCGCAGGTCACATGCTGTGCCCGAATGCCTGGCCCGAGCTTTCAGGACAGCCCACCCATCTCTTCCGTAGGCCACTCGCTCCCCACTCCTACAGGCCAGCCTCCCCACCTGGAGACCAGGAAGCCACCGGCGGGTTTAATAATGACAACAATAATCATCATTGTATTCGTTTTGAGCATCAATGAACCCTCATGGTGATGATAGTAACGTGGCAAGGATGTCCACGATAGCCACAGATAACATTCACCCAGACCTGTGGTCGGCAAACTGTGGTTCGTGAGCCACCTGCGGCTCTTTGGCTCCTTGCGTGTGGCTCTTCCACAGAATACCACGGCCTGGGCAAGTCTATTTTGAGGAGGTGGTGTTAGAAGAAGTTTAAAAAATGTGGCTCTCCTAAGAAATTTCCATCCTTGTCCGGTTGGTATTTGGCTCTGTGGACGAATGAGTTTGCCGGCCACTGACCTAGACAGTGTGCTTCGCTCTCCACTCGATGAAAGAACTGTCGGAAAGGCACGGGTGAGGAAACTGAGGCACGAGGAGTTTAGTGACTTGCCCAAGGTCCCAGGGCTTGGGACTCCGGAAACCTGGATTTGAACCTGGGCGTGTCTGCCTCCACGCTTGGGCATGGGGCCCCCGTCTAGGCTGCTCCCACCATTTGCACACAAATCCCACTCCCCCGCCTCTTCAGGGACGTTTCACAGCATTTCCTACTCCTCTGGCGTGATCCTCGGGAAGGCAGGGCGGTGTGTCCAGGCCGGCCCTGCCCTCGCCGGGTCCCCGCAGCTCTCTCTCTCTCCCAGACACAGGGGGACCTGCCGTCACCGAGCCCCCAGTGAAATCTGTCGCTCGCTGCCTGTGCAGCTCTAGGGAAGTCACGCAGCCTCTCTGAGCCTCCTGCAGCCCGTGGGAAGTTGGTCCGTCTTTTGGGCAAATGGTTCCTGGTGAGAGAGAACCAAGTCCAGGCCGGCCGAGGGTTTGCAGAGCCATCCTGGAGTGTGGCAGCCATGCCTGCAGCGGAGTGAGGGGAGGGCGGGGTGGGAGCCGGAAGCCACGGAAGATTCCTCCTTACACTCTTCCGCGGGAGCTCATAGGCAGTGCTACTGTGTGCCACCCTCTCCTTTCCCCCGCCTCATCCTCAGGGGTAGGGCTTAGGATGAGAACCGGAGACAAGGAAATTGAACAAGGTCTCCAAGACCTTGCCCGCCTGCCCGCCTGCCCGCCTGCCCCCCTGCCCGCCTGCCTCCCTCTGCCCGCAGGGGGCAGGGGGGCAGGAGGGCAGGCGGGCAGGGGGGCAGGGGGCAGGCGGGCAGGGGGGCAGGCGGGCAGGAGGGCAGGGGGGGCAGGCAGGCAGGGGGGCAGGCGGGCAGGGGGCAGGCGGGCAGGGGGGCAGGCAGGCAGGTGGGCAGGGGGGCAGGCGGGCAGAGGGGCAGGCGGGCAGAGGGGCAGGCGGGCAGGAGGGCAGGAGGGCAGGCGGGCAGGAGGGCAGGCGGGCAGGGGGCAGGCGGGCAGGAGGGCAGGCGGGCAGGCGGGCAGGGGGGCAGGTGGGCAGGCGGGCAGGAGGGCAGGTGGGCAGGGGGGCAGGCGGGCAGGCGGGCAGGGGGGCAGGCGGGCAGGAGGGCAGGTGGGCAGGCGGGCAGGCGGGCAGGGGGGCAAGGGGGCAGGCGGGCAGGGGGGCAGGGGGCAGGCGGGCAGGCGGGCAGGTGGGCAGGCGGGCAGGTGGGTAGGGGGGCAAGGGGGCAGGCGGGCAGGGGGGCAGGCGGGCAGGTGGGCAGGCTGGCAGAGCTGCAGCTGTATATGTCCTCCAGCCGATGCTCCTGGAATTTCCATTGTAACCAATGCCGTGTTTGGGAGCATCTGACTTTAGTCTTTGCTTAGAATTTTTAAAAAGCAGCCAAAGCACTTGTTAACGAAAGTTCAGCCGATTAGGACATAAGCCAACGGGAAGGGAAAGTCAGTGTCTTCTCATTTCAGAGCAAACGCTCCCTTCGCCCGCGGAGCAGCAAACAGCCTCTCTGGCCTCGTGTCCCCATCTGTCCCTGGGGCAGGTGACAGCTCACAGGAGGGAGTCGCCCTGAAAACTAGGTTCCCAGGCAGAGTCCCTTCCCCAGGAGCAAGCCCCTGCCCCCCGGCCTGGCGGGATGAGAGAAAATGTGTCCGTAACAGTCTGCCGTTCTCCGGGAACAGAGGCCGGCGCCAGGCGTGGCTTCGGGAGCAGGTGACTCACGGGGAGGGGAGCCGTGGGCAACAGAGTGGAGCCGGGAGAAGAGGACAGAGGAGACCGGGGGAAGCCGGAACACCAGGGCGGTCTAGGAAGGCAGAAGCAGGGGCGGGACCATACATCCCACCCCAGACCGGGGGCCCAGGAGACGAATTCAGAAAGCAGCGGAACGACTTGAGAATGTGCTTGGCGAATATAAGGAAGGGGGGGGGGCGGGAAGTAGGAAATAACAAGATAAAAATCACGCGCCTGAAGCTCCGATAGTTTTCCAAGGAAAATGTATGTGCGGAGGAACAAGAGTGGAGAGAACTTTGCTCGAGGAAAACCTCAGGCACAGAATGTCGGCTTCTGGTTTTCTATATGATTCTTCCGATTGGCCAGTTTCTCTAGGGAGGGCCTGTTACACTTTGAACCCAGAAGAGAGGAATGTTAAGAAATGAGGTATAGTGATCGCACTTGGAGAAAGGGATCTTAAAATGGGTGCTTAAGTTAAAATGGGTCAATAGGTGTAGAGGGCCCCTTGGGAAGGCACCTGGGCATTCTTTAATTATTGTCAGCTGAACCCAAGGCGCCAGGCAGAGCCGCGTCTTGGATACACATCTTACCAAAAAGGCAGATGTGTTGTCAGCACGGACTCTTACCTTTGCCCAGGTGTCGGGGAGTGGACCTCGATATGTAAATCCGGTCTCGCACCAGGAATGCTCGGGCCTACTCAAGAATGCAAGTAATCTCGTTTGTCTTGACTTTTGGTGAAACTTCCTGGTATTTGGGGGTGTAAAATAAACTCGCTGTATCCGCTTGGGGTCCCTGTCCCTCCATCGGAAGAGGACAGTGGTACCACCTGGTCCCAGTTTTTCCCTTCTATCTCTGTGTCTTGTCTCTTTTATTTCTCAACCCCCAGCCCCTCCACTCAAAGAACCGGATCATAACTCTTTCCGTGATGGATGCGGAAAAGAGAGACCTGGTCATACACAGGAATGGGCTCTAATGGAATCTGATGGTGTCCTTACAGAAAGAGAAGGTTAGAACACAGACACGCAGAGGGATGACCACAGGAGGACACGGGAGAAGCGGCCTCCGGAGGAGCCATCCTGTCCACACCGAGATCTCACACTGGTAGCCTCTGGAGTTTTAGGAAAATTCATTTCTGCTGTTTAAACTACCCCCTGGGACCAAGACACCACACCCACCCTGCGCTGCTCAGAGATAAGCAGAACCGGGGACCCGGGCGGCAGCGCCTCCCGGCGGAGCCTGGTCCCAGAGCATTGCCTCAGAGGAGCCACAGGCCAAGAGAAGTAAATGTGGTTGCCGATGCCACGGAATTTTGTGGTTGGTTGTCACGCAGCATCACAGGCCGTGGCGGACGGATACAGGATGCCGATGGGCCTGAGGAGTGCCAGGACATCCTCCCGCACAGTGTTTTAAACTGGCAATGACTTTCTCCTGCTATGGAATTGGGAGGAAAGGGGGTCCCATGCCTTTATGACTTAAAACCACAGTCAGAACAGTAACAGCAACAACCACAAAAAAGCAGGAAAGCACAGGCCCTGAATTCAAATCCAAGTTGTGCCCCTCGCCGGCTGAGCAATGGTGGGCAAGCGACTTAACCTCTGTGCCCTGACCACTCGGGTAACAGCACCCAAGTCACGGGACTGTGTGAGGAGCGGGTGACTAGTATCTGGCACACTGCATGCCCGGCCCTCGCTGTGTTATGGCTCATGCTCTCGATACATCGATCAGCCCCATTTTGCCAATTAGCGCAGAGGGGTGAATCCACCCATTTCTCTCCATCAACATTTCTCTCCCTAATCCAAAATCTGGACTGCACTTCCTCCAACGCCCCACCCACCCACCCAATCTTCCTCAGATCTCAGCCCAGGCGTTACCCCTTCAGAGACATTCTCCTGACCAGCCTCGCCTCCCCAGCCCATTCCCCCAGGGCACCTTTCACAACACCGTGTGCCTACTCAGTGGAGCTGGACAGTCAGGATGGGCCAGGCTCTGCTGCAGTAACAAGCAGGCCCTCATCTCCATGGGTTACCAAAGGTTTACTTCTCCCTTTTGCTACATGGTCCTGGTGGCAGAAGGTGAGGGGTTTAGGGCTAACTCATCATGGTCACCCCAGGACCCAGGCGTAGCGAAGCTTTGTCTTCACACAGGCCCCCACCTTCTCAGAGGGAAGGGACTGTGGACAGTGGTGACCGGCTGTACAGCTTCCACTCATCCCTGAGACACGGGACCCGTAGGTTCATATTTCATTGGCCAGAGCGGTCATGGCCCGATGCAGCTTCAAAGGGAGTGGGAGAGTGCAGTCCTGTCATGTGTCTGACACACGATGGGGTGGGAGGGGTGGACACACTCTTTGGGGAATGTCCCTGGTCACTGCCACCGTCGCATTCACCCCCAGCTGTGAACTTAAGTGTGTTTCTGTGACTGGTTTCTGTCTGTCTCCCCCTGGAGCATTATGGGAAGGGGGTCCTATCTGGTTTTGCTCATGACTACACCCCTGAGAACATGATTGAGAACTGACTGTTCTAGAGTCAGCCTGTGAGAAGCTCTGGCTTCGGACCCCATCTCTCCGATATCAAACCTGCTGGAAGCCAATCACTGTTTTGATGACGGAGAGCTGTGGACAGGGAGTTTGGGGGGCTGGCCAACCTTGACTGCTCTGAGGGGTCGGAGCTGGTTGCTGGGATGTTGGTGGTTGAGGCAGCCCCTCCTGTTCGTCCTAAGTAGAGTCACTGATTGGCTTTTACTGGTGTTTCTGGCCTGGGGGATACGGGTGTATCTTATGATTTTAATCTTAATAAAAGGGATGGTGAAGCCAGAGTGGGTGGTAGTTCTGCCACTAGAGTTGGACTACCGCCTGGCCCCCATTTCCCAAATTAATATTTTTCTGAGTCTCTTTGTTCATTTGTGTGCGACCTTCCCCAGAAATCCGAACCCTGAACCGGGGACCCTGAATCACGCGGGATGTGAAAGGGGTTCCCGCACAAACCTTTTGCCCAGACCTCCTGGCCAGGGTTAGAATTCTATTACCGGGAGCCCGCGAGTGGTGCTCTCCCTCGCACTAAGTCCTGCTTATTTATTTTGGTTCCGGAAGGGTTGAGCTGGGAGCGGTGTGATTAATGTGTGCCCCCTGGGAACTCCTGTAATCAGGCTCTGCTCGTTTTCCCTCCGAGAACGGCTGAGCTCCACCTCAGACCCGAGGCATCAGGCAGGGGTTGTGGCAAGGACCGAGTGGAGACCTGGGAGGAGGCGGGACTCACTGGGGAGCCTTTCCTCCCTGGGGACCTTGTGAGACCGCTGACAATCCTCAAACCTTTTGCACAGTGGACTCCGTGCAAAACGGCACAGCAGTCGGACAAGCCTGGCTCCTTCCTCAGCAGGCGTGAGCTCTAAGCAGCTTAGTCTCGGGGCTACCAACTCCCATGCAAGCCCTCACGGGTTTGGCTCAGTGGATAGGGCGTCGGCCTGCAGACTGAAGGGTCCCCGGTTCAATTCTGGTCAAGGGCATGTACCTTGGCTGTGGGCCCATCCCCAGTGGGGGGTGTGCAGGAGGAAGCTGATTGATGTTTCTCTCTCTCGATGTTTCTGACTTTCTATCCCTCTCCCTTCCTCTCTGTAAAAAATCAATACAATATATATTTAAAACACACACACACACAAAAAAAAAACTCCCATGCAAGCTGAGTAGGGAAGACGAGGCACCTACGAAACAGAACTTTCCCTCTTCTTACCTGTGGTCAGAAGCAATTTGGCCAAGAGTAAGCAGGCCCCGGGTATAAATCTTTCTACTAAAAATCCTCCTTCCCACCCCCACCCCCCATGGAACCCCGGGGGTCTAGTTCCCTGGGATACCAAAGCGCCCTCTTGTGTAAGACCTGAGAACTACAAGTCGACCCCGCCGTCGCCGGCCAAACACACCCCTGGCATCTGGCAAAGGCAAGTCCCTCTTTTGCAAAGTAACTGCCGACCGACAGCATGTCCGGCGCCCTGTGGGGTGGCTGCGAGGTGTGCAGGCGCCCCGGATCGGTCGGGGTTTGGGAGGAGCCAGCCGGGACTGCTGCACACGGCGATCCCGCAGAGGTGACGCCCCCGGGGACTCCCGGGGAATGACAGCCTTTCCCGGCTGCCGGCTCTCGTTGCCAGCGGACCAGGCAGAGATTCTCCAGTTCTGGGGGGAAACAGAAGACATGCTTGGGACGTTTGGGGCGGGGGCGGGCGGAGGGGAGTGTTAATTCAGCACAGACATTGTTGCTTGGAGAATCTCAGGAATCCAGCAGCCAGACTGCCCCTCCCCGCCCCCCAAGAGGAATCGGCGTCTTTTAAAGGGATCTGCGATGCGGTCTCAGGTCTTGGTTTTTGCAAAGCCGGGCTGGGCAGCGCCCAAGGCGGTTGCATGTTGGCCTGGGATTTCCTGCTCCGGAGAGCGCAGCTGGGGAGCGCAGATACCAACACCAGAGGCCTGAGCCAGCAGGGCCAGCCCCTCCTGCACTTTCACTGGCTTCATTCCTGGGGCCCATTTAAATTCACATTTTCTTTTTTTTAAAATATATTTTATTAATTTTTCACAGAGAGGAGGGGAGAGGGATAGAAAGTCAGAAACATTGATGAGAGAGAAACACCGATCAGTTGCCTCCTGCACACTCCCTGCTGGGGATGTGCCCGCAGCCAAGGTACATGCCCTTGACCGGCATCGAACCTGGGATCCCCCAGTCCACAGGCTGATGCTCTATCCACTGAGCCATACCGGTTTCGGCACATTTTCCCCAGGAACACCCCCCTGCCCCTCGCCTCCTTGCACCCCAAGCAGAAAGGGGGGGCCCATCTCCCGCCCACTGGGTTCCCTCGGCTCACGGTGCCTGCCAAGAACATTCTCAGCCAGACAGAGCCTGGGTCCTGGGGGAGGAGGGGCAGGACACTTAGAAAGACTGAACTCAGCCAGATCTGGACCCAGTGATAAAGCACCCACAGCTACCAGCCACGTCTATGTAAGAACTGAAGAACAGGAACGAGAGAGAAGAAAAGAGAAGAGTGTGTGTGTGTGTGTGTGTGCGTGTAAGGTAAAGAATAGAATGTTTGGCAGAAACCGGTGTGGCTCAGTGGATAGAGCATCAGCCTGCAGACTGAAAGGTCCCGGTTCAATTCCGGTAAAAAACATGTACCTTGGCTGTGGGCATATCCCCAGTAGGGGGTGTGCAGGAGGCAGCTGATCATTGTTTCTCTCTCGTCGATGTTTCTAACTCTCTGTCCCTCTCTCTGTAAAAAAAAAAAAAAAAAAAAAAATCAATAAAATATATTAAAAATAAATAAATAGCCAAAACCAGTTTGGCTCAGTGGATAGAGTGTCGGCCTGCAGACTGAAGGGTCCCAGGTTTGATTCCGGTCAAGGGCATGTACCTTGGTTGCGGGCACTTCCCCAGTAGGGGGTGTGCAGGAGGCAGCTGATCGATGTTTCTCTCTCATCGATGTTTCTCTTCATCTCCCTTCCTCTCTGTAAAAAAAAAATCAATAAAATATGTGTTTAAACAATAGGACGTTTGAGGGTGAAATGGGACAGTGAGGGAGAGTGTGCTCACACACCTACAAATGTGCCTCCCAAGCTGCCCTTTTCGGGGCTCGAGGCTACTTTTCCCGGTGTCCCGTCCGGAGAGCACGGGGCCCTGGCCCCAGGGAAACTCGTCCCTGTAACGCTGGGAGAGGAGTCTGCTCCCCGAAAAGCCGTGGTGGTGACAATCCTCTGAAGGGTGAGCTGAGGCCTTTCTGGAAAATTCTGGAAATAAATGATCTGCTGAGATAGTCTGTCCCCCCCCCCACCCCCGGGGGAATGGGGGAGAGATGGGCTCCCAAAGGACAAACACCGCCCATCTGGGTCCCCCTGGACCCAGGAACCCCTCTCCGAGAGAACACTGAAGTGAACCGGCGTTGCTGCTGTGGTGAGCCTGCTGAAGAAGCAGCCACTTTCCCAGCAGTACGTGTGCCGAGGGGGGGTACAGGAGGACGGTGTGGCCTGGGTGGGGTGCCTGGCAGCACGTGTGCTGAGAGAGAGGGGGGTGCAGGAGGACGGTGTGGCCTGGGTGGGGTGCCTGGCAGCACGTGTGCTGAAAGAGAGGGGGGTGCAGGAGGACGGTGTGGCCTGGGTGGGGTGCCTGGCAGCTGCGGGAGGGACGACGCTCAGGCAGGCTTCAGGGCCGGAGCGCTCACACAGATCTCTTTTCCTGAGGCGGCCCGGCCAGGCCAGGGGAGTTTCAGGGGAGTCGGAGGAAAGGGCTCGGAGAGGAGACCGGGTGAAAGCGTTTCAGAACTGAGCACATTGTTGGAATCACCGTCGGGCGTTTATGCTGTGGAGACGGAGGTAGGATGGAGAGCGCTGTCTCAGGACTTTTGAAAACGGGAGAGGACCAGACGCGAACATTCTGGCCAGGAGAGCTGCCCGCGAGTTAATTTCAATGTTATTCACTAACTAGAGGCCCCGTGCATGAAAATCCATGTCCTCGGGGGGTCCCTCAGCCTGGCCTGTGCCCGCTTGCAGACCAGGAGCCCTCAGGGGATGTCCGACCGATGGGGAGCGGGCCTAAGCTGCAGGAGACCCCCCAGCCTGGGGGAGGGAGGGAAAGCACCTCCCCCCATCATCGCTCCGCCACCTCCCAATTGTCAGCCCCTCCCTCTGCCCACGGGCACCCGTGTTTGCTGGCCTGGTGCCGCCCACTAGCCAGCCCTGCCCACACCCCCCTACACTGGTAGTTCCGCCATTTGGCCGATTTGCATATTAGGTTGTTATTATATAGGAAGGAGGAAGGATTCA
The DNA here is from genome assembly GCA_027563665.1 of Antrozous pallidus. Lineage (NCBI taxonomy): Eukaryota > Metazoa > Chordata > Mammalia > Chiroptera > Vespertilionidae > Antrozous > Antrozous pallidus. Next base: position 120,637,807 of record CM050511.1, on the reverse strand, counting down.
AGAAATATTTATGGAGCACCTACTATGCTGGCCCTGCTCCAGCCTCTGGGGGGGTCACATCAGTGAACCAGAGACAAATCCCTGCTCTCCGGGAGCTCACATTCCAGGGGGAACAGATGACAGCAGACACGGTAAACATGTCCACGGGGCCACGCACCGAAGGGGTGCCAGGCGCCACACCCTGGGGGTGTGAGGACTCTTGGAGGTCTGTGGGCTCTGCTCGGCCTCAGTGATGTCCTCCCAAGAGTCAAAGAGCAGCATTCAAATCAGGAAGAGAGAGCCTGGCAGCTGGGATATCACCCAGAGCTGGCCCCAGCCAGCACACAGGATACCCACAGCCTGCCCCGGGACAGCACACGGAACACACAGGACACACACAGCCTGCCCCAGGCCAGCACACGGAGCACACAGGACACACACAGCCTGCCCCGGGCCAGCACACGGAGCACACAGGACACACACAGCCTGCCCCGGGCCAGCACACGGAGCACACAGGACACACACAGCCTGCCCCGGGCCAGCACACGGAGCACACAGGACACACACAGCCTGGCCCGGGCCAGCACACGGAGCACACAGGACACACACAGCCTGGCCCGGGCCAGCACACGGAGCACACAGGATACCCACAGCCTGCCCCGGGCCAGCACACGGAACACACAGGATACCCACAGCCTGCCCCGGGCCAGCACACGGAACACACAGGATACCCACAGCCTGCCCCAGGCAAGCACACGGAACACACAGGATACCCACAGCCTACCCCGGGCCAGCACACGGAACACACAGGACACACACAGCCTACCCCGGGCCAGCACACGGAACACACAGGACACACACAGCCTGCCCCGGGCCAGCACACGGAACACACAGGATACCCACAGCCTGCCCCAGGCAAGCACACGGAACACACAGGATACCCACAGCCTGCCCCGGGCCAGCACACGGAACACACAGGACACACACAGCCTGCCCCAGGCCAGCACACGGAGCACACAGGACACACACAGCCTGCCCCGGGACAGCACACGGAACACACAGGACACACACAGCCTGCCCCGGGCCAGCACACGGAGCACACAGGACACACACAGCCTGCCCCAGGCCAGCACACAGAGCACACAGGACACACACAGCCTGCCCCGGGCCAGCACACGGAACACACAGGACACACACAGCCTGCCCCAGGCCAGCACATGGAGCACACAGGACACACACAGCCTGGCCCGGGCCAGCACACGGAGCACACAGGACACACACAGCCTTCCCCGGGCCAACACGTGGAGCACATAGGATACCCACAGCCTGCCCCAGGCCAGCACACGGAACATACAGGACACACACAGCCTTCCCCGGGCCAACACGTGGAGCACATAGGATACCCACAGCCTGCCCCAGGCCAGCACACGGAGCACACAGGACACACACAGCCTGCCCCGGGCCAACACGTGGAGGACACAGGATACCCACAGCCTGCCCCGGGCCAGCACACGGAGCACACAGGACACACACAGCCTGCCCCGGGCCAACACGTGGAGGACACAGGACACACACAGCCTGCCCCGGGCCAGCACACGGAGCACACAGGACACACACAGCCTGCCCCGGGCCAGCACACGGAACACACAGGACACACACAGCCTGCCCCGGGCCAGCACACGGAACACACAGGACACACACAGCCTGCCCCGGGCCAGCACACGGAGCACACAGGACACACACAGCCTGCCCCGGGCCAGCACACGGAGCACACAGGACACACACAGCCTGGCCCGGGCCAGCACACGGAACACACAGGACACACACAGCCTGCCCCGGGCTAGCACACGGAACACACAGGACACACACAGCCTGCCCCGGGCCAGCACACGGAGCACACAGGACACACACAGCGTGCCCCGGGCTAGCACACGGAACACACAGGACACACACAGCCTGCCCCGGGCCAGCACACGGAGCACACAGGACACACACAGCCTGCCCCGGGCCAGCACACGGAACACACAGGATACCCACAGCCTGCCCCGGGCCAGCACACGGAACACACAGGACACACACAGCCTGCCCCAGCCAGCACACGGAGCACACAGGATACCCACAGCCTGCCCCGGGCCAGCACACGGAGCACACAGGACACACACAGCCTGCCCCGGGCCAGCACACGGAGCACACAGGACACACACAGCCTGGCCCGGGCCAGCACACGGAGCACACAGGACACCCACAGCCTGCCCCGGGCCAGCACACGGAGCACACAGGACACACACAGCCTGCCCCGGGCCAGCACACGGAGCACACAGGACACACACAGCCTGCCCCAGGCCAGCACACGGAGCACACAGGATACCCACAGCCTGCCCCGGGCCAGCACACGGAGCACACAGGACACACACAGCCTGCCCCGGGCCAGCACACGGAGCACACAGGACACACACAGCCTGCCCCGGGCCAGCACACGGAGCACACAGGACACACACAGCCTGCCCCGGGCCAGCACACGGAGCACACAGCGCTCTGACTGGCGCCTCGGTGCCCTGAGCAGCACGTGGTGAATTGAAGCAGCAGCCCACAGACGGATAGAGGTCAACTTCACTCAGCGAGTGGAAGGAGGCTCCCATAGGGGCCTGGGGGGGGGAGAGGGGCGGCCCCATGGACAGCGAGTGTGAACTGCTGGGTTCTTCATCTCCAAAAGTCCCCAGTGAACTCAGGGACCAGGCAGGGGCACGCAAAGGGAAGCGAAGGTCATTACCGAGAAAGTAACCAAGCTCTCGGCATGCCAGAGGGGCCCCAACGTGGGCTGCCGCAGAAGCTCACAGTCTGGGGGTTAAGTCCCCTGCACCGGCCCTATCGGCTCTTTCTAAAACACGCAGCCAATCTCCTCCTGCCCTCGTCTCCCCGCATTTAGTCCGGGCTCTGCTCTTGGGGTCAGGGGGAAGGGCAGGTCTGCCATTGGCTGGCACCCCATTTGTCTTGCTCACAGCCTGACCACCTGGGTCATCTCTTCATCTCCCATCTTCCCTCCCCACGGCCCTTACCCTACACTGCCTGATCTCACCTCACTGCTCAGGATGAGGACCTACTGTGTGCCTGGCACACCCGTCTACGTAAGACGTCCATCCCCAACCCTAAGCACTCAGAGTGACCAGGAGAGGTTTCCGTGCCCGCCCACTGCCCACCTATTGCCCCCCTCCCGCTGCCCTCCACCCCCTCACTGCCTCGCCCACTGCCCCCGCTGTGCCTGGGGAGCCAGGGCTTCTGTCCAGGTCTGCCTGCTCCTCCTGCTCCCCTTCCCCGGCGTCCTTGTGACACTCCTGAGCTGCTAAGTTCTTTGCCCCAATCACTGAACCTGGAGAATTTCCCCCGGAACCCAGACTCTGCATTCTTCCACCACACGGCTAAGAGGAGTGGGTCCTGTGGGCTCCCTCACTAACAAGGCAGAGTCCACTCTCGTGGGCTTGTTTGTGGGTGCCCTGCCCGGTCCTACAAATCGCTGTCCATAAACCCGGGGCCTGCGGCAGTCCTGGAGGCTGACAGGTTTCGATCCCATCTGGATTGGGGTGGATACGAGCAGCCTCAGGCCCTTGGCAGACCAGGCCCCTGCGCTCCCCCGCCCAGCCCACAGCCGGTATCTGTGCTCCGGGATCTGCTTGGGCTGGCTGAGGATGAGGAGGCCGTAACTCAGGCCTGGCACCCTCAGGGGAACCCGCTCAGAAGGTGTCCCTGCAGCCGCTCTCGGGAGCGCTGGCTCCCCTGGTCCCCGCCAGGCCCAGAGGAGATGGCCCTGGACACGTTTTCAGGAGCCGGGGAGCTGGGAGAGGCCCACACATCTCAGAGCACAGCAGAGAGGGGGCTCCCCCTGCCCAGGTAGCTCAGAGGGAAACTCCTGCCCAGGAGGGAGATGCTTGGGGGAGGGGGGGGGGTTAAGGGGGGAGGGGTAGAAAGCCTTCTGTGTGGAGTATGGCTGGGTTCACGGCCCCAGCAGCCTGTGTATCCTGCCAACTTCCACTTCAGGATTCAGCTCCAGCCTCGACAGTTGCAGGGCCGAGGGCGTGGGGTGCAGAAGCTACAGATGGGCCTAGCAGCCAGCAGGCCTCCTCCCTCTCTGAGCCACGAGGCTGACACGGGCAGACGGGCAGAGCTGTGCGTGAGAAGCCAGCCCACTATATCAGACTAGAGGCCCAGTGCATGAAATTCATGCATGGGAGGCGGGGGGGTGTCCCTCAGCCCAGCCTGCACCCTCTCCAATCTGAGACCCCTCAAGGGATGTCTGACTGCCTTTTCACAACTCAAGATTGCTGGCTCCAAACTGCTTGCCTGCCTGCCTCCCTGTTAGCCCCTAACTGCTTCTGCCTGCCAGCCTGATCACCCTGTAACCACTACCCTGCCAACCTAATTTGATGTCTAACTGCTCCCCTACCAGCCTATTTGCCCCCTACTTCCCTTCTATGCCAGCCTAGTCACCCCTAACTGTCCTTCCCTGCAGGCTTGATCACCTCCAACTGCCCTCCCTTGCAGGCCTGGTCCCTCCCAACTGCCCTCCCCTGCTGGCCTGATTGCCCACAACTGCCCTCCCTTGCAGGCCTGGAAACTTCCAACGGCCTTCCTCTGCTGGCCATCTTGTGGTGGCTATCTTGTGTCCACATGGGGGCAGGATCTTTGTTCACATGGGGGCAGCCCTCTTGCGTGTTGGCGTGATGGTCAATCTGCATATTACTCTTTTATTAGATAGGATGCTTGTGATGCCCTGCGTGGCCACCGAACATAATACCAGGCCAGGCGGCGTTTCCTCCAGTTCTGGCGGTTGGAGGCCAAAGCTCACCCCGGGATCAGCAGGGGGAGTCCCTCCTGGGGCCTTTCCCCCGGGCTGGTCCACAGCATTCCTCTGTGTCATCCCTCTGTGTGAACCTGTGTCCTAGTCCCCTCTTCTGATAAGGACACCAGTCCTATGGGATGATGGCCCTGAGGACCTCGTGTGACCTTAATCGCCTCTGTGAAGACCTGACCTCTAAACCCAGCCACATTCGGAGGTCCTGGAGTGAGGACATCCGCATGAGGATTTTCTGGGGACACAGGTCAGCCCCGTAGCAGTGCTCACGGAACTGCACCAACTGCAACAGCGCATGCTCTACCCGACATCTCCCAGGACCAAGGAAGGGGACCCGTGTTTGCCCGGCACTTGCTATGCGTCAGACACCGTGCTGTGTGCTTTCCGAGCACATCTCTGAGTGGAACCCGGGTTTTAAGGGGGAGTTTTCCCTGTGTATTTTGTTTCTCAGTGGGAGTGGGGAGTGGACATTCCACCAAGGGGTGGGGCCTAGGTTTACATGAGTTCTGAGGCCTCTAGAATTCTGGGAAAAGGGGCTTTGCTTCAATGATTCATTCATCCAAGAAATAGAAATTGAGTTCCTGCTACAGCAGCCAGACATTGTTTTGGGCAAACAACATACAGAACTCTTCCTTGGAGGAGGTTGCATTCTAGCGGAGGGAGCTAGCCAGTGGTCGGCAAACTGCGGCTCTCCCCTTAAGTGTGGCTTTTCCCCAAAATACCAACGCCTGGGAGAGTCTATTTTGAAGCAGTGGCATTAGAGGAAGTTTAAGTTTAAAAAATGTGCCTCTCCAAAGAAATTTCCATCGTTGTCCTGTTGATATGTGGCTCTGTGGACTGATGGGTTTGCTGACCGCTGAGGCCATCCGTATAATACGTTCGGAGGGCAGGTGCCACGGGGAAAATGCAGCAGATAAAAGAGGTTGGGGCACCTTCTAGGGGGAAAGGGGAGCTCTATATGTTCAGTAGAGGCAGTCCCGGCTGAGAAGATGCAGGCGAACAGGACCTGAAGGAGGGAAGGCGTAGCCATGCAGGCAGTCAAGGACAGCCAGTGCAAAGGTCCTGTGGTCAGGGCATGACGAATACCCTCAGGGCAATGGCAAGGAGGTCAGAGTAGCTAAGTAGAGTCAGCAAAGGGGCGTTGTGGGAGGAGATTCGAGGGAGTAATGAAGCCGGCAGCAAGTCAGGCCCTGCAGGCCTTTGCCTGGCCCTTGGGGACATGAAAGTTATCAGAGGGGGAGAATTCATGAGAGGCGGAGGCAGAGCTTATGAATTAGAAAAAACAGGTGAGCAGTGACCCCCATGCGGTAGGCCTTAGCATCTCCCCTTTACAGCAGGGAAACCCAGCCTCAGAGCGGGTGCGTAAGCTGCCCGAGGACACACAGCATGCAAGGACGCCACTGGGGAGATGTGTCTTCCTCCGTGCGTTTAAGAACAGTCGCCGAAACTGGTTTGGCTCAGTGGATAGAGCGTCGGCCTGCGGACTAAAGGGTCCCCGGTTCGATTCCGGTCAAGGGCATGTACCTTGGTTGCGGACACATCCCCAGTGGGGGGTGTGCAGCTGATGGATGTTTCTCTCCCATCGATGTTTCTGACTTTCTCTCTGTAAAAAATCAATAAAATATATTTAAAAAAAAAACAAGAAGAAGAACTGTCCAGTTCTCTGCTGTTTCAGAGGGGGCTGACCCCCGCACCCCCCACTGATGACAGAGGTGCTGAGGGGCCCGACTCAGGCCCAGAGGAAAGGGGTGCTGCCGGGAGGAGCCTTGAAAAGAGTCATTCCGGAGAGGAGAGCAGGCCCCCAGACCCAGGGAACGGCTGGCACCGCGGGGAGAGACAGCGGCCGGGCAGTGCCGGGCACACCCTGGCGCCGTCCGCCTGCAGACCCACTGTGCGTGTGGGGCAACGGGCTTCCTTGTCCTCGCCATCCTGCCTTTCACTGTCGGGGGAAGATCGAGCCCTGGACCAGGATCCTGGTTCGGTTCTGCCACCCTCCAGCGAGGTAGCCTCGGGGGAACATCTGAGCCTCAGTGTCCCACAGAGGGCCTGGTTCCGGACCGACCAACCCTCGCATCTCCCGCACACAGCTTCTCAGAAACCTGGTCCCAGGGTGCGGCCCACTCCTGTGGCGGGAGGGGCCCCGCCACCTGTGTTTCACTTATTTATTTTTTAACGTTATTGCTTTTTCACAGAGAGGAAGGGAGAGGGATAGAGAGTCAGAAACATCGATGAGAGAGAAACACCAATCAGCTGCCTCCTGCACACCCCCCACTGGGGATGTGCCCACAACCAAGGCACATGCCCTGGACCGGAACCGAACCTGGGACCCTTCAGTCTGCAGGCCGACGCTCTATCCACGGAGCCACACCGGTTTCGGTTGGGCCCCCTGTGTTTTAGCCATCGCTCCAGGGATCCGCTGCGGGGCGAGTCTGAGGGACGCCCTGCTGCCCGGGCACGGGGTTAGACAGTCAGAGTCTGGGGGGGGGGGGGCGGGGGGGATGAAGGCCCCCACCCATGGACTCATATCCTGCATGTCACAGATTCGCAGCGGCCGGCACAGTCACACTTGAAGAGTGCCATCCCAATGCAGGCAACACCCCCATGGCTGCAGAATTCCGTCAGGCTGTCTTGGGGAAATCGCCCACCTTCCCTCTCTCTTTCCCTGAACCCCCCCACCCCCCTCCCCCACCCCAGGCAGCAGGGGAGCCCCGTCGGGCTCAATTAGGGCTGCGAGTCCTTTGATCCTTCCCAAGCTCCGGATGAGGGATGAGAAGCCGGGGGCAAGGGGCGCAGTGGGGGGGGGGGCGCCCTCCGCCATAAGGGGAGCCTCTCCCCTCGGGAGGCAGGAAAGCCCGCCAGCAGCACTCCTCTGCCACTCCGGCCCAGGAATGTCCCTTCCCGCAGCCTCGGGCCGGGGAGAAATTCCATGCAAATTCCGCTGCCATCCCGCCGGCCCGGCCGGCCCGCAGCGCGAAAACGGAGCGCGGCTCCAGTGGAGTTCAAAACTATTACCGGCCACATGTGTTTCCCATGAGCGGCGCGAGTGTTAAAGCGGATTTAATTTTCTTCTGTAAATAGAGAGGCCGCTGCGCCCCCCCCCCCCCCCCCCCCGCATCTCCCTGGGAGAGATGAAAGTGCTTCATGTGCCAGGAGAGTCGGGGGGCCGCTCTCTGGGCCCCATGTGTTCCCTCTCTTGGAAGCCCAAGTCGTCTTCCCCATGTGGGACTGTTTGGGCACCGTGGGGTCCCTTCTCGGAGTCTTCCTTTGACTTATCTCGATCGGTACCCCCCCCCCCCACCGCCACCACCGCCCGCTCCCCCGCCCCTTAAACATATTAGTGATTCATAAACAGTAAAATTAGTCTGCGAGGGGCTGGTGGAGGTATTCATCCCCGTGGCGCCTGCTTTCCTGGGCTGGTAGTTAAAATAAATCATTGCTGTCACAATGGAATTCGGGCCGAAAAATCACCTGTGGGAATCCCCACCCCCGCCGGCTGCACCTCCCCAGCCCCCAAAAGCAGCTAAGGATCAAAGCTACGTTCCCCCCCTCCAGCGGAGGGAGGAATGGGGACTTGGGGGGCCGGGAAGAGGAGGCGCAGGAGGAAAACCCCAGAAGTTGCACCAAACCGGGAAATGAATGTCTCTCTCTGTTGTCCAAGCCGGGAGCCCGGTTGGTGACATCCCTGCGTTTCTGAAGCGAAATGCGATTAACCACTCCATTATGGAAAGCTGTGTTTCCACTTAACCTCTCCGCGCCGGCCTCCAGAATGCGGTTTTTGTTTTGCGTTTGGCTTTTTTTTGCTTCTTTACTGCAAATTTAATCAAGTCCAACATGCCCGAGCTTCCTGCCTTCCACCGTCCGCCGCCGCCGGTATCTCTGGCAACTTCCATCGCGGGAGAGAGCTCGCCCCGTGGGCTCTGCCTACCTTCGAGGCCCAAGCCCTAATCCAGGATCAAGCACATAAGCTTTCATCTTCGGGGCACTTAAGTTAATTACACAGAGGCCCGGCCGGTCTGCGCGCAGCCCTCCCAAAGCCAGACATCATAGGATCCAGATGCAAACCCTTGGCAGCTTAAGCCCAACAAATTTCCTTTGTCAGGAGATGCAAACAGCCAAGCATCGCGGCCAGGGCCCCTTCAGGGAGCCGGCTCCGCCCGGGGGGCCGGGCCGCTGGCAGCGGCCAGAGACCGTGCAGATCACAATGGTCAGCGCCTCGCTGCTTCCCAGGCGGACGAGGGAGGGGGTGTCTCTACTTTCCTTCGGACAGGGTACCCGGGTTCGATTCCGGTCAAGGGCATGGACCTTGGTTGCGGGCACATCCCCATTTGGAGGTGTGCAGGAGGCGGCGGATGGATGTTTTTAGCTTTCTGTACCTCTCCCTTCCTCTCTGTAAAAAAATCAATACAATATATTTAAATATGTATTTAAATATATATTATTGATTTCAGAGAGGAAAGGGGAGGGAGAGAGAGAGAGAGGGAGAGAAACATCACTGACCAACTGCCTTCTGCACGCCCCACACTGGGCATTGAGCCTGCAACCCAGGCATATGCCCTTGACTGGAATCAGACCTGGGACCCTTCAGTCCGCAGGCTGATGCTCTAGCCACTGGGCAACACCAGCCAGGGTGATGGGCTGCCTGCTTTATTCCCGCCCACAGGTTTTTTTTTTGTTTGTTTGTTTGTTTATTTGTTTTTTAAATATATTTTACTGATTTTTTACAGAGAGGAAGGGAGAGGAAGAGTTAGAAACATCGATGAGAGAGAGAGAGAAACATCCATCAGCGGCCTCCTGCACACCCCCCACTGGGGATGTGCCCACAACCAAGGTACATGCCCTTGACCGGAATCGAACCCGGGACTCTCAGTCCGTAGACCAACGCTCTGTCCACTGAGCCACACTGGCCAGGGCAGTGAGCTGCCTGCTTTATTCTGGCCCAGAGTGTTTTGACGGCTGGAGGATCCATTGGAGGGGAGCTGGGGGACATGCCTGGGAAGGCTCCCACACTGACTGCCGCTGCAGGCTCCCCCGGCTTCCTCTGCACCCACTCTCTGGCCCCTGCCCCAGCTCAAGTAGACCCGCTCCTGGGAGCCCTGCTGTCCCTACTGTGTGCTGCCCACTCTGGCCATCTAGAAGCTTCATAGTCAGGCAGCCTTCTTCCCTGGCGGCCTGGTCCCTGTTCGTCAGAGCGACCTTGGTGGCCCCTGCACCCCCTTGTCTGCGGGATGGCTTGGACAAGTGGGGGGGGGGGGGAGTCTGTCTGATTCTGGGGGCCACCCGAGGAAGCCCACAGGGCACACCCGTGTGACATGCTCCCCAGCACCCATGGGAATGAGCCGCCATGCGGTATCCTGACTTGGGGGGAGGGGTTCAGAGCTCAAGAGGATCTGGATTCTTCCTGTGGGGGGCTGAATGATGTTCTCCAAAAAATAGATTCCAGTCCCAATCCCTGTGGGGGGCGGCCTCAGGCAAGACACCTCAAGCGTTCTCTAAATCTTTGTGCCGGCTGGATTCAAAGCGCCTGGAAAAACCAGGTCTTGGAAAAACATATTCACCAATGAGGCTGGATATGTTATCAGCTTGGCTTCCCTTTGCCTCAGGTGTCGGGGAGAGGGCCTTGATACGTAAATGCAGGCTTGCCCCGGGAATGGGGGGATGAATAGGGCCTGGGCCCACTGAAACTCCTTTGATCCTAATGTTGGAGAGACCCCTTTGTATTGTGGAATATAAATAAATGCAGCTTCGTGGGCTCAGCGTGTGGCTGTGTCTCCATGAGAGGGAGAACAGACGCCCACCTGGCCCCAGCTTTTTATTCCTATTTCTGTGTCTTTCTCTTTTATTCTTCATTTTTCTTCATCCTCAGCTCCTCCACTCAGAAACTGAACCCAGACTCTCTTCGTGCTGGACGTGGGAGAGAGAGGAGAAAAAACACCCCCAATAGGCCCCCAGAATAATAATGTGACTTGTGTGTCGGTCCCTGTGGAAATAGGGATTTGGGGTGTAATCCAGGTGAGGGGCCAGCACACAGGGCTAGGGCAGCCCTCACCCGGGAACCCTGCCCTCAGAAGAGGAGGTGGGCAGGGCCACGTGGGGGAGAGGGTCTGGTGAGGGCGGAGGCAGAGGTTGGAGGGAGGCAGCTATAAGCCAGGGACATGAGGATGGCCTCCATGTTGTGCTGGCCGCATCCAGGAAAGACCCTCCCAGAAGCCTTCAGGAGAGCATGACCTTGACCTTGGACTCCGGCCTCAGCTGCAGGGGATGAGTATCTGCTGTTTAAGCCCCTGTGGGCGGAACTTCCCTCGCTCCTGCAGCCCCAGGAAGCGAAGGCGCCTCCTGAAACCTCAGCACCAACCACCCGTGCCTTCTCCCACCCACGCAGGCACCGTGATGCGGGGAGCAGCAGAGTCTCCACAGCGTGGCCTGGCCTCACTCCACACACAGGGGTTTCTGCTCCTGCACGAACCCCGAGAACTCAGCCCTGCCCACCGGCTGCACCTCCGAGTCATCCCTGGGCCAGTCCCTGCCCCTCGCCTCCAATGCCCTGGGCCTGTGCAGCCCCCAAACCAGGGCCGGTGCTCCCCACTGGCTCAAGGGCCTTTGCCCAGGTTGTGCCTGTTCCCGGGAGCCCACCCCTCCTCCAGACCTGGCTGTTAGGATTTTCTTCTCTTCTCTACCACCAGCATGGAGAGAGAAGTAGGGTCCAGTTACTGAGTAGAGGAGCTGGGGATTGAGAAAATAATAGGGAAAAATAGATGACACAAAAGTAGAAAATAAAGCTGGGGCTGGGTGGAATCTCTGCTCTCTGATGGAGAGACAGAGAATCCCAACCCAAACGAAGTGTGTTTATTTATACTAAAATAGAAAGGGGTTTCACATGAAAAAGACCTAAAATCAAAGGAGCTTAAGTGGGCCCAGGCCCCACTCATTCCCTCATTCCTGGGGCTCGGCTGAATCTACACTTTAAGGGCCCTCCCCCCGACCCCTGAAGCAAGTTAAAAGTCAGTACTGATAACGCATCCAGCCCTTTTGGTGGATGACCGCTCAAGCTCCTTTCTCCAGGCTCAGAGGGGGCGGGCCTCCCTCCGTGTCCCCACGGCCCTGACACGGCCTGTCGCTCTGCTGCCATTGTCTCTCTGCACACTCACGGCACCACCGCCTCCACGCACGGCTCTGCGGGCCCACCAAGCTCAGGCCAGTGCTGCCCGAACACGAGTCCAGAATAAACAGGTGGGTCCCAACGCCTCCCTGTGTGTACTGCACCCGAAACTCAACGTCCCCCCGCAGACCACAGCCCTGCATGGGGACGGAAGCAGGAGGAAAGTCCCTGCCCAGCCCCCTGAGAAATGAAGAGAAAACCCGGGCAGTTCCCAGATTCCCAGAGGCCAGGAGCCTGGGGGGGCCCGGGACCCACGGGAGAGGGTCTTGACGTTGATGCTGGGGAGGAATTCCCAGATAGGTTGGGGCTGCGTGCACAGAAGGCCATTGCCAAGCGCCGCATCTAGGAAGACTTTTTTTCCTTTTTTTATTTTATTTTTTTATTGTTTAAAGTATTATACATAGTAGTACATATGTTTCCTTTTTTCCCCCATTGACCTCCCCCCCCCCCCCCGCCTCCAGCATATGCCCGCACCTGCCCCCCACCCCAGTGTCTTGTATCCATTGGTTATGCTTTTATGCATGCGTACAAGTCCTTCAGTTGATCTCTTGCGGCCCCCCTGCTCCACCTCCCCTGCCTTCCGGCTGTAGTCTGACAGTCTGTTCCATGCTTCTTTGCCTCTGTATCTATTTTTATTTTCCCCGTTTGGAAGACTCTTCCTAGAAGCTCAACAGCTGGCCACGCAGTCTGTTCCCGGTGCCCACATCCCATCGGAGATTCAGGCCAGGCTGTGTCCTCCCCGGATGCAAGTCCCCTCTGCCTGCAAGCCCGTCTCTGCACCTTGGCCCCACGCCTCCTGCCCACCCCGGCTTCCTGCGCCTCCTCTGGGAGGCTTTTGATCCATCTCAGCTCAGCCCTCCTGCAGCCCCCCCCCCCCCCCACCGGGTGTGAGGGTCCCCAGGCAACAGAAAGATCTGCTCTGGCTACGCTGTACCCTAGCACAGCACTGACACAGAGGGGCTCTCAATATCCCCAAAGATAGCTTGGCTGGCTCAGCCCCAGTCAGAGGGGGGCATGCCCCAGGCTAGGCAGACACTCAGGTCTGGCGGCTCTAACAGAGACCCAGGATAAACGCAGCTCAACAAGCAGGGACCCGTTTCTCTCTCGTGAGGGGTCTGTGTTCTCCCTCTGCCCAAAGAGGAAGCTTTCTCCTCTAGGCCCAAGATGGTACCCCCCCAACCCCCGGTCCTGCCCTCACATCCGCTCTCTAGCCAGTGAGATGAAGTGGGGCGGGGAAAGGATGCATTGCATTTAAGGGCATGTTCTGCCTGCATCCTGTTGACCAGAGCTTGATCACATGGCCACCCCTGGCTGCAAGGGAGTCTGGGAAAGCAGTCTGTGTTGTGTGCCTTCTCCCCTGCTCTTCTAAGGATAGTTTTCATTGGCTTTGAGCCTACCCCAGGAAGCCAAGATAATCTTATTTAAAGATCCTTAACTTAATTGTATTTGCGAAGGCCCTTTGTACAAACCAGGTCACAGTCACAGGCTCTGGGTAGACACAGCTTTGGGAGACCGTCACTCCACAGGGGGCCAGGGTGGGCACGAAGAGGCCATCGCTGATGGTCAGTGATGGTGGTGGCCTGCACCAGACAGGGGGGCTCGGAGGGGTGGCAGGACTAAAAGGCACCAGGAGGGGGAATCGAAGGATGTAACAGATGACGAGAGACAGAGAGCAGAAGATGAGGCAGAGGTTAAAGGTGACTGTCAGCCCTGCCTGGGTTGGCTCAGTGGACAGAGCATCGGCCTGAGGACTGAAGGGACCCAGGTTTGATTCTGGTCAAGGGCACATGCCTGGGTTGCAGCCTTGATCCCCATTAGGGGACGTGCAGGAGGCAGCCAATCAATGATTCTCTCTCATCATTGATGTTTCTATCTCTCTTTCCCTCTCCCTTCCTCTCTGAAATCAATAAAGATATATATTTTTTTAACTGAAAATTTAAAAAAATTAAGTGACTGTCAGGTTTGGGCTTAAACAAATGGTGGGTGATTAAAAACACCTTGATTTTATCCAGGGCCATTCCATGCACCTCACTCTTCACCCCACAGCCTGGATCCAAAAAGCAGCAAACCCCACCCCTTCACAGCGGGGTCTGGTTCCCCAGACCTTTCTCAAGGCTGCGCGGCTCTGGGGAACACAAGAAGACCTTCCTGTGATCGCTAAGTAATTGCTTTCCAACTACAAAAGTAATTAAGAAATGGCACCAATTTCCCTAAGTGTAATGCAATTAAATCCACTGGCTTGGAAAATCATTTGTGATAAACAGAAACAGCGAGGGATCGGGCCCCAGGGAATTAGGGAGCGTCTGGCAGGAGGGACAGAGTGTCCCCGAGGCCTCTCTCCCAGGGGTGGCTCAGGTCCACGCAGAATCCGGTGATGGAGGGGGTAGGGGGTGGAGGCTGGGGAAAGACAGATGCCGGGCTGGCTCTACCCAGCATTACCTGCGAGGGGGGTTTCCTGCAGGCTCAGGCTCTGGGGGAGCCCAGGGACCAGGAAGGGTTGGGTAGAGGTATTACCCCGGCAGGTCAAAGGCAGCTCTGACGTGGATCAAGAAGTCAGCCAAGGAAGCAGGATGGATGGTCCCACTCAAGGAGTGAACCTGGACCACAGCCAGAAGCAGGTGAAATCAGGGTCTGATTGGGCCAAGCAATGCAGCCAGGTCAGGCCAAGTAGTTCAACACCAAGACCTGAGGCCAAAGGGCAGGGGTCAAAGATCTTGTCTTAAAGGGTTCTAGCTGCAGGTACCCAATCCGCTGGTAGGAGGGCCAAATAGACTTCCAATATATGTGGAAACTAGCTCCTTTTTTATTTTGTTATCTTATTTTATTTTATTTATTTTTTGACAGTGTGGTAGAGAAAGGAAGTTCAAGGCAGGCAGAGAGCTCTGGGTTCCAATCCTTTTTTAAAAAATATTTTATTGATTTTTCACAGTGGAAGGGACAGGGATAGAGTGTTATAAACACCGATGAGAGAGAAACATTGATCAGCTGCCTCTTGCACACACCCCCTGCTGGGGATGTGCCCGCAACCAAGGCACATGCCCTTGACCGGAATCAAACCTGGGACCTTACAGTCCGCAGGCCGATGCTCTACCCACTGAGCCACACCGGTTTCGGCGTGGGTTCCAACCCTGACTCCCCACTTTGCCGTCTCGAGCAGCTCGCTGAGCTCTCTGAGCCGCTGTTTGCTTCCCCACAGAGAAGAAGCGTGTTGTTGGAGGACGTGCGTTAGAAGCTGTCCAGGCCCGTTCGGACAGACGGCCATCCCCTGGGACTGAGAAAGGGCCATCACTCCTCTCTCACCACATCATCCCCCTCCCTCACTGCATCACCACCCCCACCCCCCGGATTCCTTCCCCATTACCGCGGCCCCCACTCTCGGCCCCTCAGTTGTTACAAATATAACAAGAAAATTAAAGTCCCTCCTTTGTGGGGTATCGTGAGGAAGAAGCATTAAGACAGGCCTGGGCTCAGCCATTATTAGGAGCACAAAACGTACGAACGGCAGCCCTCAAACAAAAAACACCCCCCCCCCCCGTAATAACTATAATAATGAAAGCGAAATATGCTAATTAGATCAGACAGCTGAACAGCCTTCCGATGTCATTCTGGACGAAGCCATGGCAGTGGGGCTGAGGCAGAGGCAGTTTGGGGTGATCAGGCAGGCAGGCAAGAGGTTAGGGGCAATCAGGCAGGCAGGTGAGCAGTTAGGGGCAATCAGGCAGGCAGACAGGCAAGCGGTTAGGAGCCAGTGGTCCTGGGTTTCGAGAGAGATTGGGCCTAAACAGGCAGTCGGACATCCCCTGAGGGGTTCTGGATTGCGAGAGGGTGCAGGCTGAGCTGAAGGAGGCACCCCCCCCCCCGCCCCCGCCGCCCCATGCACAGATTTCTTGTACCGGGCCTCTAGTTGTTAAGAATTAGATAGTGACCTTTGGGGCTTTTTAAAAATGCACATAGTTCTTGTTTTAATTTTAGGAACTGGTCACATCGTGGACACTCTGGGGCCTACTTCTGTCACATGACCGTGTGTCCTGAGCAGCGTCACATGTCCCGGTGTGTCATCATTTTAGTGGCTGCCCAAGTATCTGTGGTATCATCACAGCGTTGTTTCATCCATTAGCTACTCCGTGGACCCCTGGACAAATGGTTTCCATCCCTCCTTTCAACCAATTTCCACCCCGTCTGGCCCAGGCTGCCACTCTCCTTTCCCCCGCGGCTCTCCATCCCCACCAGGGCCAGACCCAACCCTTCCACATGACCTTTCGTGGCTCCCGAGTGCCTAACCATCGAAATCCTATCATATTCTCTTCCTGCTTTCCAAGCTCTTCACCAAATGTCGCTCCACCCCTGCTTCGCTCCTAAATCTCCCTGTCCCACTCCAGCCCCCCTAACCCCCCAGAGGGACCCTCCTCACTCCAGCTGTTCCCAGCACCTGTAAGGACCTGTTCCCCCACCCCTGCACATCTCAGTTCTATCCAACTTTCAAAGCCCAGTCCAAGTTCATTTCCTCCCTCGAAGCCTTGTCTGATGCTCTTTGTATCACGTAGGGTCAGATGGGAGGAAACGGGGCAGCACAACAGCGGCCTAAACAGGACAAAGCTCAGTCTCTCTTGCGTAAAAGAGGACCAGGGGCTGGCACGGTACCTCCTCAGTCACCTGGGACCCGGGCTGCCTCTGGCTTTCCTCTGCCAATCCTTGGCCGTACCCTCATCCTCCTGGTCTAGCATGGCTGCTAGAGCTCCAGCCATCACACCCACGCTCCTGACAGATGCTTGCTCATTCAGGCAGCTTTCCAGAGGTGCCACACGGGGCTTCTTTTTTACAGCTCATCAGCCAGAGCGTGTTCCCTTGGTCACCAGCTTGCCAAAGAGGCTGGGCAGTGTGGCCACCTGCCCATTGCTAAGAAAGAAGGGAGAGTGGGTACCGAGAGCCAATCCAGCCTCCCACCCCCGTGAGAAGTGACAGTTCCCTCCTCGGAGGCGCCCTGTGTGTGCCTTTCCGGAGCCGCCCAGCTCCGACTCCAGGAGGCAGCAGGGGATAACGCAAGGCAGGCTGTGCCATCAGACAAATGAGGTCTCGATCCCGGCTGCTCGCCTTCGAGCCAGGAGATTTAGAAAAGCTCCTGAACCCCTGTCAACCCCTCCACCTTTAAAAAACACAGAAGCAGTGGTGAGAAAGTCACAGAATAGAGCTTGTGTCCCAAGCCCCCGGGAGAGTGGCCGAGAGAGCCTGGGAAGTACCGCTGTGTCTGTGCCCTTCTCGTTGGCACTGTCTGTCCTCTGTGTCCGTGTGTCTGCCAGATACCAGGTAGTCCTGCCCAGGCCCTGCTGTGTGGTGAGGGCTGTGGTTAACATTGGCTGCGTTCCGCTGAATCCAAGCGACCTGTCCTGGGCGTGTTCTGACCCTGCCTTGGCCACTGGGATGCTGGGATGAGGCTGACTCAGCAGGTTTGGGGTGGGGAGGAGGCTGACTCAGCAGGTTTGGGGTGGGGAGGAGGCTGACTCGGCAGGTTTGGGGTGGGGAGGAGGCTGACTCGGCAGGTTTGGGGTGGGGAGGAGGCTGACTCGGCAGGTTTGGGGTGGGGAGGAGGCTGACTCGGCAGGTTTGGGGTGGGGAGGAGGCTGACTCGGCAGGTTTGGGGTGGGGAGGAGGCTGACTCGGCAGGTTTGGGGTGGGGAGGAGGCTGACTCGGCAGGTTTGGGGTGGGGATGAGCCTTACTCGGCAGGTTTGGGGTGGGGAGGAGGCTGACTCGGCAGGTTTGGGATGGGGAGGAGGCTGACTCGGCAGGTTTGGGGTGGGGAGGAGGCTGACTCGGCAGGTTTGGGGTGGGGATGAGCCTTACTCAGCAGGTTTGGGGTGGGGATGAGGCTGACTTAGCAGGTTTGGGGTAGGGAGGAGGCTGACTCAGCAGGTTTGGGGTGGGGAGGAGGCTGACTTAGCAGGTTTGGGGTGGGGAGGAGGCTGACTCGGCAGGTTTGGGGTGGGGATGAGCCTTACTCAGCAGGTTTGGGGTGGGGATGAGGCTGACTTAGCAGGTTTGGGGTGGGGAGGAGGCTGACTCGGCAGGTTTGGGGTGGGGATGAGCCTTACTCAGCAGGTTTGGGGTGGGGATGAGGCTGACTTAGCAGGTTTGGGGTAGGGAGGAGGCTGACTCAGCAGGTTTGGGGGTGGGGAGGAGGCTGACTCAGCAGGTTTGGGGTGGGGATGAGGCTGACTTAGCAGGTTTGGGGTAGGGAGGAGGCTGACTCAGCAGGTTTGGGGTGGGGAGGAGGCTGACTTAGCAGGTTTGGGGTGGGAATGAGGCTGACTCAGCAGGTTTGGGGTGGGGAGGAGGCTGACTCAGCAGGTTTGGGGTGGGGAGGAGGCTGACTCAGCAGGTTTGGGGTGGGGATGAGCCTTACTCAGCAGGTTTGGGGTGGGGATGAGGCTGACTCAGCAGGTTTAGGGTGGGAATGAGGCTGACTCAGCAGGTTTGGGGTAGGGAGGAGGCTGACTCAGCAGGTTTGGGTTGGGGAGGAGGCTGACTCAGCAGGTTTGGGTTGGGGAGGAGGCTGACTTAGCAGGTTTGGGGTGGGGAGGAGGCTGACTCAGCAGGTTTGGGGTGTGGCCTGGGAACCTACCTTTTCCATCTCACCAGGGTGGAGCATCCCAGGCCCCCAGACAGAGAGCCCCTTCCACCTCTAACTCTGGGCCCTGACTCAGTGCCACGCCTGCAGCACGGGCTCCATGAATGTTTGCCCTTCTTACTATGGTGGCAGGATTTTCTAGCTTCTGCTGCTGAGTACCAAATGAACTCTGATGTGGGGGTTTTCTCTCTTCTCCACGTCCAGCGTGGAAAGAAGAGTGGGTCCAGTTTCTGAGTAGAGGAGCTGGGTGGGGATTGAGAAATAAAAGAGAGAATAGAGGACACAGAAATAAAAATATAAAGCTGGGGCTGGGTGGAATCTCTGTTTTTTCTGATGGAGAGACAGGAAATCAAACCCAACAGCACCGTGTTTATTTATATTACAAAATACAAGGGGTTTCACCAGAAAAAACTTAGGATCAAAGGAGCTTGAGTGGGTCCAGGCCCTATTCATTCCCTCATTCCCGGGGCTGGGGCTGCTGGGGCTCTGCTGAATCTACATTTCAAGGCCCTCCCCCGACACCTCAGGCAAAGTTAAAAGTCAGCCCTTTTGGTGGCTCTGGCGCCTGGGATTCAGCTGACACTGATTTAAAGAATGCTCAGGTGCCTTCCCTGGGGGCACTCTACACTCTGAAATATAGGGGGGGGGCGTTCACAACCACGTCATTATACGAGTTCTGTGGGTCAGGAGTGTGGGCAGGGTTTGTCTCTGTCCCCCAGCCTCTGGGCCTCAGCAAGGAGACTCAGATGGATGGGGGTTCAAAGGCTGGAATCATCCTTACGGATCGTCACTGTGGTGACTGACAGCCAGTCCTGCCTGTCAGCTCCGCTGTTGGCTGGGGCGCACATGGCCTGGCCCTGTGGGCTAAGCTGGGCTTCCTGACAGCGTGGCTGTGGGGTTCCAAGAGACAGTGTCCTGAGAGAGCAAGAAAGAGGCGCATGGCATTTTTTAAACATATTTTTTTATTGATTGCAGAGAGGAAGGGACAGAGATAGAAACAGCAATACTAAGAGAGCATCACCAATTGGCTGCCTCCTGCAGGTCCCCCACTAGAGATGGAGCCCCAAACCCAGGCATGTGCCCTGACTGGGAATGGAACTATGACCTCATAGGTAGATGCTCATCCACTGAGACACACTGGCCAGGCCACATGGCATCTGTAGGATGCAATGAACAAGCCTTGAAAGTCACATATGATCACAAGCCTGCCCAGGTTCGAGGGGAGGGAACTTAGACCCCATCACGTGGTGGGATGGGTGTCAAACTCACTCTGTCAGAAGACCATGTGGAAGGGGAGATACTGTTGCAGCCACCTTCAAAAACATTGTCATAATCTATCTATATAAAAGCCTAAGCGACCATTACGACCGGACAACCGGCCGGTCGCTATGACATGCACCGACCACCAGGGGACAGACGCTCGTGCAGGAGCTGCCCCCTGGTGGTCAGTGCTCTCCCACAGCCATCCTCCGGAGGCCGGCTAATTTCCCTTGGTCCCTCCCTGCTGGCCCAGATCGCCCCGATAACCAGCCAGGCAGAGGGACCCCACCTGTGCATGACTTCGTGCACCGGGCCTCTAGTATAACAATGAGGAGGAGAATTATTCGTCCCTGTTGCCATCACCAGGTCATCCCACTCAGCACAGTGGAACCAGCTTTGGAACCAGCTCAGACCTGCCACTCACCGGCCTCATGACCTTGGGAGAGACCCTTCTCCGCCTTATGTGCTGCTTTCTTAACATGAAGACGAGAACGCTTCCGTCCCAGGCCTGTCCTGAGTTTTGAAGGGAGAGAACTGGTGGGAAGTTCCCAGGCCTGAAGCTGGCTCACCCGTTGGGGGGGGGGGGGGGGGGGGAGACACAGATTTCCTGCTCAGCCCTGCATCCCTGGGGCTGAATTAGAGGTGACCCTCTCCACGGATGCTCCTGCAGCCCCCGGGGGCATTCGGTCAGGGTCAGGGACTGGGGGGCAGGCAGGGGGGAAGGCTGGACAGCAACGTGTCCAGGCCTCGTTCTTAAAGGACTTGTGGTGGGCTGTCCTTTGAAGTTAGCGCGGTGGGCCCCTTTCAACTGAGCCCAGGAGATACCCGGGGGGTGACACGGCCGGGGAGATCCTCGCGGAGACACGCGGTATCCTGCCTCCCAGCCGCCCAGGCCTCCGAGGAAAGGCTGTGTGTTTGGTTTGAAAACAGAATGGCTTTATCAGCAACCAGGGCCCTGGATGAAAGCTTTCCCCCAAAGCTGAATAAACAGGCCAGGCCTCTGCTCAGGCCCTGCTCTCAGCCAGCCCTGGGAGCCCACGGGGGGACTAATCTAGGCCCCGCCTGCACCCTGGGCCTGTCTGGATGCCCTCTTTGAGGCCTGCCCTGAGCCGAAGAGGACCCCACGGCTGGGAGACCCGCATTCCGCCCCGCCTCCTCCCAGCAGGAGGAAGAGGCAGAAGCATGCAAGTCCCTTCCTCCTGAGCCTCAGTCTCCTCCTCTGCAAAGTGGGGATGGTGCTGCTTGCCTCGCCAGATGGAGCCAGGGTTGGTGAGACGGCCTTCACGGACAGCCCTGGTGATGGGGGTGCACAGGGAGCCCTGCCTTGACCTGCAGAGAATGTGGCAAACCCCAGGGCCACCACCATGACAGCTTATGCATTGGGTGACCTTGGACAAGTTCATTCATTTCTCCGAGGCTCAACCCCCCCCCCCCCCTTTGTGAGCAATCTCATGATAAGAAGATTGCTGCAGCCCTAAACTGGTTTGGCTCTGTAGATAGAGCGTCGGCCTGCGGACTGAAGGGTCCCAGCTTTGACCGGTCAAGGGCATGTACCTCGGTTGCAAGCACATCCCAGTAGGAGGGGTGCAGAAGGCAGCTCATCAATGTTTCTCCCTCATTGATGTTTCTAACTCTCTATCCCTCTCCCTTCTTCTCTGTAAAAAAATCAATAAAATATATTTTTTTAAAAAAAAGAAGATTGCTGTGGAGATGAGTACAATGCTTGAGCACTGTGCCTGACACACAGGCGCTTAATAAATGTAGTTAATTATTATTATTAATTCACCAGACTTCTCTAGGCAAGAATGAGGTCTTAGAACATCTTTATTCCCGACATTTCGCATGTACAAATAAAGCTCTTGAAATATGTTTGCAGAGTTAGTCTTAGCGTTTTAATGTATTTCTATTTTTAAAAACATATTTTATTTTATTTTTTATTTTTATTTTATTTTTTTTATTTTTTTATTTTTTTACAGAGAGGAAGGGAGAGGGACAGAAAGTCAGAAACATCCATGAGAGCAAAACATCGATCAGCTGCCTCTTGCACACCTCCTACTGGGGATGTGCCCGCAGCTAAGGTACATGCCCTTGACGGGAATCAAACCTGGGACCTTTCAGTCTGCAGGCCGACGCTCTATCCATTGAGCCAAAAACAGTTTCGGCATGTATTTCTATTTAAAAAAATTTTTTTTTAATTAGGGGACTGTGGCACCAGTAATCCTGGGATTCGAGCATGTTCTTCTTCTCTTTTTAATAAGTTCCGGCTTCTCCATCTTTTTCTAAAAACATATCTTATTGATCTTTTACAGAGAGGAAGAGAAAGTCAGAAATATCAACGAGAGAGAAACATCAATCAGCTGCCTCTTGCATATTGGGGATGTGCCCGCAGCCAAGGTACATGCCCTTGACCAGAATCGAACCTGGGACCTTTCAGTCCGCAGGCCGACGGTCTATCCCCTGAGCCAAACCGGTTTCAGCTCAAGCATGTTCTCGTAGAATCATAATAAGCCATCAAAATAAAGGGGACCTTCGAGGACGAGCCGGCACCCCCTCCGGCTTCCCCAGAACCTCCACCGAGGCTGCCTTGACTCCCCAGCACCCAGAACTGCAGAGCCCGCAGGGAGCCTGGTAACGCGTTCTTTCCAAACAAACACGGCTTGCAATCTCTTCCTCTCTTCCCCCCTCTCTTTCTCTTCTCCCCAAGATCAAAGGAGGCATTTGGGCCTTTAAGATAACATTCAGTGCAGGGGGAGAGGGTAATATATAAGATTAATGGAAATTAACATAATCCCTCAGAATAGAAGAGAGCTTTTGTTCGGTCGTTTGTCCCGCTGTTAATTAGCCGTTGGGTGGTGATAAATGCTTTAAGTCAAGCCGATGCCTCGAAAGCCATTTAAATGATTTTCACCTAATTAGGTCCCTTGCTTGGCTCTGAGCCTGGGGGGTCTCCCCGCCCGGGCCACGCCCCCTGCTTTGGGTATGAAATGTGCCCGGGGGATCAAGGACCCTCTCTCTGGCCTCCACGGCCCCCGACCCACCAGGGGCCAGGGCTGCGGTTTATTTTTGCTGAGTGGCTGTGCAGATCAAAAGGGTGTTTATCAGTGTCTGTCTCCCTTCAGCCCCTCGCAGCCAGACTTTCTGACAAGACCCTATTGGCCTTAAAGTTGAGAAGGCCCGGGCCCGGCGGGGAATGGGGGGGGGGGGGGGGCGGGGAGGCGCCGACTGTCACTGTCAGATGACCGAGCGGAAATTGCTGCGTGGCACCCAGCTGGCCCCGGGGCGGGGGGGGGGGGGGGGAGGGGGGGACCTCTGGTTTGTGCCACTCCCTTGCTCTCGGGGTCACGGATTCAGAAAGGCTCCCCAACGCTGCCCCCTCTGAAGTTGGAATGCCACCTGGGCGTCTCAAAGAAACAGGGCAGAGTGAACCGAAGCTCTGAAGCTAGAACGTGGGGTGGGGGGGGGGTTGGGGGGGGGCAAACCTCCCCCGAGAACCAGGATCCTGACCTGGAGGCAGGCTGGACCCAGAACTCTCCTCCTCCCAGGGGCCTCTGGGATTGACACCCCCCCCCCCCCCCCCCCCCGGCTCTAGCTCCGGGGGGCCTGGCGTAGCTTCACTCACCAGGGCTCTTACTGGCCAGGAGACAGGAGCCTCCGAAGCGAATTCGCTTTGTGAGACATGCTCACCGGCCCGAATTCAAAGGCCGGACCTGGAGACAGGAAGCACGGAGAGAGGAGACCGTTACGTCGGCGAGAACGGGCGTCTGGGCGGGCGGAGAGCAGCGACCACAGGCCATTTAACCCTGTGGCCCCAGGTCCCTCCTCCTGGTCCGCACGGGCTGCGGACGATGGGGTTCCCAGTCTCTCCTGCACCTCGCCAACGTCTTACTGTCTCCTACTGGGTTCTTTTTTTTTTAATTTAATACATCTTTATTGTTCAGATTATTACAATGTTCCTCTCACCCCCCCCATAGCTCCCCTCCCCCCGTACCCATCCCACCCTCCGCCCTTACCTCCCCGCACTGTCCTCATCCATAAGGTACGACTTTTGTCCAGTCTCTTCCTGCACCTCCCAAACCCCTTTCCCCTCAAGAATGGGTTCTCTTAAACGGCTGAGGCCTTTCCAATTGTCTCCAGGCCCCTTTGTTTAGGCATGTGGTCTGCAAACCGCGGCTCTCGAGCCACATGTGGCTCTTTGGCCCCCGGAGTGCGGCTCTTCCACAAAATACCACGGCCTGGGCGAGTCTATGTTGAGAAGTGGCGTTAGAAGTAGTTTAAGTTTAAAAAAGTTGGCTCTCCGAAGGAATTTCCATCGCTGTCCCGTTGATAGTTGGCTCCGCGGACTGATGAGTTTGCCGACCGCCGGTTTAGGCAGATCTTCCTGGGGAACAGGCCGCTGGTCACCGGCTCGGTTCTCTGCCCTCGGGCTGGTTGAGATCCGATGCTGTTTCTTTTCTAAAAGTTGACTCTACACAGACAACGGGGGGGGGGGGGGGGGGGGCATGAATGGGAGGGGGGGTAACGGGGGAATAAGGACATAGATGTAATACCTTAATCCACAAGGAAAGAAAAATAAGTAAAAGTTGACTCTGTCCAAGATGGGTCACAGAGGCCAGTGGCCAGGGGTCAGCCTGAAACACCGTGATGGGTGGCCTTGGCCTTGGGGCGAGACTGGGAGTCTCTGGACCGAAGACGGAGACCCTTCGTGACCACGTGGTAGATGCCCCGTGTCCGTCTGTGTCCAAGGGGCCGAGACTCACCGGGGCGGCCTCTCCTACGGGGTGCGACCCTCTGGCCACCCGCTCTCAAGCCAGAAGGTACGAAAAAGAAAAGGAGCCGAAGCTGGTTTGGCTCAGTGGATGGAGCATCAGCCTGCAGACTGAAAGGTCCTGGGTTCGATTCCGGCCAAGGGCACGTACCTCGGTTGCAGGCACATCCCCAGTGGGGGGCGTGCAGGAGGCAGGGGATCGATGTTTCTGGCTTTCTATCCCTCTCCCTTCCTTTCTGTAAAAAACCAATAAAATATATTTTTTTTTTTAAAGAAGAGGAAAGGAAACCACGATACCCTCGCGAGACACCTCCTCCAGCTCCAAAAAGAAGAAAGGACAAGAAGAAAGCGCACATTTGGTGTTGGAGCCTGTGTCGGGCCTCCCCCCTGCACCCGAACAATCCTCCATTCACAGCGCGGAGGGACGCCGCGGCGCCCCCCGAAGCGCAATTATCCGGGCGTTTTCTGGAGCATGCCTGTTAATGATTTGTGATCCCAAGGCCTTATTTTGAATTAATTCCTCTTTTAAAGGGCAGTTCGGGCTCCCAACGACGGCCGCCTTTGTGCTAAATGAACTTTTTAGAGGTTCCAGATGAGGCTGGCACCGCGGGGGGAGCCGGGAGAGGTCAGGGCCCGGGACGGTCCCCCGGGCGGTCCCCGCGGCCGGCGGAAGCGGTGCCCTGGGAGCCAGGCATCTCAGAAATGCCTTTGAGCCGGAGCCGCCCAGCCCTGCCCCAGAGGGCCGCGCCGCTCTCGGCGGGAGCCGAGGATGAGTCCCAACGCCAGGCAGGCAGTGTCACTCCGCTCCCCCCCAAAATCCGTGCAGGCAGTGTCACTCCCGCTCCTCAGACCCCCCCCCCCCCAAATCCGTGCAGGCTCAGTGTCACTCCCGCTCCTCAGACACCCCCCCCCCAAATCCGTGCAGGCTCAGTGTCACTCCCGCTCCTCAGACCCCCCCCCAAATCCGTGCTGCACGCAGCGTCTCCAGAAGGCCCTTGATGGCCGCCCCGCCTTGTATTGTGTAAAATAGACATAAAATGTATCATTTTAAACTATTTTTTTAAAATATATTTTATTGATTTTTTACAGAGCGGAAGGGAGAGGGAAAGTCAGAAATATCGATGAGAGAGAGACATCGATCAGCCGCCTCTTGCACGCCCCCTACTGGGGATGTGCCCACAGCCAAGGTACATGCCCTTGCCAGAATCGAACCCGGGACCCTTCAATCCGAAGTCCGACGCTCTATCCACTGAGCCAAACCGGTCTCGGCTCATTTTAAACTATTAAGTGGCATTAAGTGCATGAACATTGTTGCAACCATCCTCATCGCACCCCCCTCCCCCAGCCCTTCATTGCCGGAAGCTGATCACTGTTTTAATGTTTTGATGACGGAGAGCTGTGGACAGAGAATGGGGGGCTGGTCCACCTTGACTGCTCTGAAGGATAGAAGCTAATGACTGGATGTCGGTGGTTGGAGCAGCCCCACCTGTCAGTCCTAAGAAGATTCACTGATTGGCTTTTACTGGAGTTTCCTGCCTGGGGGATACGGGTGTATCTTGTGATCCTGATCTTAATAAAAAGGGGAGGTAAAGCCAGCGCGAGCAGTAGTGCTCCCACTAGAGTTGGACTGCCGCCTGGCCCCCATTTCCAAATTCATGTTTTTCTGAGTCTCTTTATTCGTTTGTGTGCGGCCTCCTCCAGAAACCCGAACCCTGACCCGGGGACCCTGAATCACGCGGGACGTGAAAGGGGTTCCCACATTTGGCGCCCGCCCAGGGACGCCATACCTCTTCGTGGCAAAACTGAAGCTCTGTCCCCATTGAACACCAACTCCAGCGTCTCCCCTCCTTCCAGCCCGGCACCCACCACGCTGCTCCGTCTCTGTGCATCCGACCCCAGAGGTGGGGTCCCACGGCCCTG
Organism: Antrozous pallidus; assembly: GCA_027563665.1. Taxonomy (NCBI): domain Eukaryota; kingdom Metazoa; phylum Chordata; class Mammalia; order Chiroptera; family Vespertilionidae; genus Antrozous; species Antrozous pallidus. Next base: position 120,611,257 of record CM050511.1, on the reverse strand, counting down.
GGCTTGCCGGGACTGGCTTAGTCCACTTGGCAGTGTCCCCAGGGCTCCCCCCTCGGGTAGCCCGTGTCCCAATGCCCTTCCTTTTCAGAGCTGAATGCTATTCTCCTGCAGGTGCTGGCCTTGTTTGGTTTGTCCATCGACCCATCGACGGACACCTGGGTGGCCTCCCCCTCTGCCGACGGTGAGTGACGCGCTGTGAACGGGGTGTGACTGCCTCTGTGTGCGTCCCTGCTCCCCTCCAGGGGGTGCGCACCCAGAGCTAGAATTTTGCTGCCTCTGTAGAAACCGTTCTTGACTTTGAAGAACTGCCAGGCTTTGCCAAAGCAGCAGCACCATTTTACATCCCGGCAGTGGGCGGGGCTCCGATTCCTCCGCATCCCACCGCAGGGCACTTCCTGTCTTGTTTTGTGATTTAAAAAAAAAAAAATACCGTATTTTCTGGCCTATAAGATGACCCCCAACTTTTCCAGTTCAAATATAGAGAGTCTGGGATACACCCACCGTATAAGACTACCCTTCTTCCAACGCACAGCAAATGAAAAATTTAAAAACATCAGATTTGATTTCAATATGGTAATTTTAATTCAAAGGCTTATGACATGCAGGTACTTAGCAGGAAAACTGTCACTTATAAACATAAGGCTGTTTGTCATCAAACATGTAAACATAAAACAGTGCAAGTGGATCAGACTTTTCCTAATTCACTCTGAAGCTGAAAGGAAGGATAAGACAATAAACCCACGGGGGCTGCCATGCTGTTTGTTTTCTAAGCTGTCAATCATACTGCAACTGATGATGATGGGAGGAAGATAACAAACAACAGCGAGAGAGCAAGTGCCGGGCAAGTCCCTGGCGAGTTAGCAACGCCCATCCTAACTGCAAGCTACGGTATTTTTACACCCGGCGTGTAAGACGACCCCCGACTTTTGAGAAGATTTCCCTGGGTCAAAAAGTTGTCTTATAGGCCGGAAAATACGGTATATTTTATTAATTTTTTACAGCGAGGAAGGGAGAGGGATAGAGAGCCAGAATCATTTGTGAGAGAGAAACATTGATCAGCTGCCTCCTACACACTCCCTACTGGGGATGTGCCCGCAACCAAGGTACATGCCCTTGACTGGAATCACATCTGAGACCCCCCTCTAGTCCACAGGCTGACGCTCTATCCACTGAGCAACACCAGCCAGGGTTGTGATTTTTTTTTATAGTCACCATCCTAATGGGTGTGAGGTGGTACCTCACGGTGGTTTTGATCTGCGTGTGCCTGAGGACTCGTGATATCGCACACTTTTCCCCGTGTTTATGGATCATTTCTACATCTTCCTGAGAGGGATGTCTACTCCCAGCCTGTAGCCATTCCTTTCATCGGGTTTTTGGTGTTGCGTGTAGGAGCCTGGAGTTAATTCTGGATATTAACCCATGACAGATACGTGACTGGCAGATCCTTTCTTCCCATTCGTGGGCTCCCTTTTCGCTTTGTGGCTAGTGTCCTTTGACACACACACATGTTGATAATTTTGAAGTGGCCCCTTGTATCTATTTTTTCTCTTGTTACCTATGCTCCTTAATCATCCTTACCTCTGGGTCTTCACCTGTTCCCTTTACCCATAATGTTCACCTATTAGCTGGACTGACTCCCTGTGAAGTGTCAAGTCTCAATTCAAATGCCACCTCCTCTGGAAGGTCTTCTCTGATAGGCCCACTCTGGGAGAGGTGCCCTATTGTGTTTCTAAGGCTGAGGTGCTTCCTTCAATCACAATATTCATCCAGTCTATCCTATATAATAAAAGCCTTATATGCTAATGTCCAGGTACCCATTCAACCAATCAAAATGTAATATGCTAATGAGATGCTAAGACCACTCAACCACTTGCTATGATGTGCACTAACCACCAGGGGGCAGCCAGTCGACCAGTTGCTATGATGTGGCCCTCCCCAGTCCTGATTGTGCTCCAATGGGATCCCTCGGCCTGGCCTGTGCCTTCTCACAATCTGAGCTGGGGAACCCCCACCAATGCATGAATTTCATGCACGGGGTTTCTAGTATATATAGAAAAGCCTAAACAAGTGTTATGACTGGTCAACCAGACAACTGAGAGAAAACCTATTTCCCTGATTATGCTCATGGAGAAGATCCATGACAAAGACCAGCGAGCTTTCAAGTAAATGTGTTTCTTCTTAACCCCGATAACGTCAGCAGGCATTCCACCTACCGCAGCCCTGGGTTTGCATGGAGATTCTAAGACTCAGAGTCACTACGCAGTCTACACCCCTTCCTCCTGAGATCTGGGGCTGCGATCTGGGAGTGACCCTCTATTTGATCGATGGGAAAGTTAACTCTCAACGGGGGAAAGGGAATTGCCCCATGATGTGTCCTAAAATACTGACTGTAAAATCCTGCCCAGTTCTTTCCAAATAGATCTACTTTTATGGGATTCTGGTCAAGATATAAGCTTTGGAAAATATGGTAGCTATGGCATAGACAAGGCTGTGATTCACTGCCCCACTTCCTCTTCCCAGACTCATCCTGCCCACATTTCCTGGCCTCCCTTGCAGGTCAGTTGGGGACCGTAGGGCTGAGTTATGGCTGGTGGAATACAGGAAGAGCGGTGTCAGCCACTCTCAGCCCTGGTCCTTGAACAGCATCCTAAATGATCCCCCCATCCCTTCTCCTCCTGAGGTGACCTAGTTCTTAGTTATAGAACTTTGGCTAATCCTATCTAATAAAAGAGTAATATGCAGATTGACCATCACTCCAACACACAAGATCCTGCCCCCATGTGGACACAAGATAGCCACCACAAGATGGCCAACAGGGGAGGGCAGTTGGGAAGGACCAGGCCTGCAAGGGAGGGCAGTTGGGGGTGATCAAGCCTGCAGGGGAGGGCAGTTAGGGGTGACCAGACTGGCAGAGGAGGGAAGTTGGGAGTGACCAAGCCTGTAGGGGAGAGCAGCTGGGGGTGACAAGGCCTGCAGGAGAGGGCAGATAGGGGCAAACAGGCTGGCAGGGGAGCAGTTAGACATCAATCAGGCTGGCAGGGGACTGGTTAGGGGGTGATCAGGCTGGCAGGCAGAAGTGGTTAGGGGCAATCAGGAAGGCAGGTAGGAGAGCAGTTGGGAGCTAGCAGTCCTGGATTGTGAGAGGGATCCCAGATTGGAGAGGGTGCAGGCAGGGCTGAGGGACATCTCCCCCGCCCCATGCATAAATTTCATGCACCGGGCCTCTAGTCTATAATAATAGTCTATGCTAATTAGACCGGACATCCTTCAGATAAAGTCGAGGCTGGAGGGAAGCCAGTGCCGGCAGCCAGGGGAAGGAAGGCCTGCTCTTGCACGAATTTCGTGCATCGGCCTCTAGTTACTTTATATTTCTGGACCTCAAGTTCCACATCAGTCCAATGGGGTAGGCAGCTGGCATACCTGTCTCACAGGGTTAGGACGGGGATCAAATGATAACACATATGTAGAAGCAATTTTTAAACTGCACCTAAAAGGTCTTCACAAATAGGTTCTCATCATGACCCACCAATTTCCGCTTTCGATGCTTTTCCGAAATGTTACTTTGCTGTGACCCAGGCAACGTTGGAACGAGTTCATTGGCTCAGTTGTTGGAGAAAAAGGGAAAGGGGAAAAGATCAAAGACAGCTTGGAAGTGTCAAGCCAGGGAGACTTGAAATGCATGCATTCGAAAAGGTCTGTTGAGCACCCATGATGTGTGACGGGTGTTGATGCTGGAGTTCAGCAATAGAGGCTGGTGGTCCTAATTGAGGTAATAGTAGCTGCTATAACAAATAAGCCCCCACATTTCAATGACTTCATAGGATGTTTCTTACTCCCATCACCATCCCACAAAGGTGCACCTGCCTCTGGGCTGGAGGCGCTTCTCTCTATGGGTCACCCCGGAGAAAGTTCTGCCGTCTCCTGCAGCGGCTCCCACGGGCATCCTGGACCCCCTGGTCAGGAGATGGCGAAGGCTGGTGTGGAGGGGGTACGCCTGGAGGTTTGCAGACCAGGCCAGGAGCTGGCCACTTACATTCATGATCCAGTGACGCAGGCACGGGGCCACACAAGATGCCTGGGGACAAGGAACCCTGAGTTGTGCACCGCTCCCTGGCTATCTGTGCCAACTGACTCTGCCCCCAGTGGCTCAGAATATAACCTGAAAATTCAATTAGGAAAACAATTCCATTGTCAATACTATCAAAGAGAATGAAATCCTTAGGAATAAATTTAAATTTAACCAAAGAAGTACAATGCTTGTACACTGAAACTACAAAACATCATTGAAAGAAAAGCTACATAAATAAAAGATCCCCTGTGTTTATGGGTTAGAAGACTTAATATTGTTGAAATGGCAATACTCTGCAAATTTATCTACAGATTCAATGCGATCCCTGTCAAAAACTCAAGTCTTTTATTTTTTATTTTTGCAGAAATGGACATGCTCACAAGCATTTCTATGGGAATGCAAGTGGTCCAGAAGAGCCAAAACAAACCTTAAAGCACAAAGTTGGAGGGCCCACATTTCTCAATTTCAAAACTTCTTATAAAACCAGAGTAGGCAAAACACTGTGGTTCTGGCATAAGGATAGATGTGTAGATCAAAGGAATAGAACTGAGAGTTCAGAAATAAACTCTCACATTTATGGTCAATTTATTTCCGACAAAGGTGCCAAAACCATTAACGAGAGAAAGAAGAGTCTTTTAAACAAACGGCGCTGGAACAATGGGATATTCACATGCAAAAGAATACTTGTGGAGCCCTACCTCACACCAAACACAACAATTAACCCCAAATAAATCAAGGACCAAAATGCCAGAGCCAAAACTAGAATTCTTAGAGGAAAACACGAGGCATAAATCTTCACGACTTTAGACAAGGCAATGGTTTCTTAACATGACACCAAAAGCACAGGCAACTGGGGGGGGAAAATAGGTAAATGGAGTTTGCCAAACTTAAACACTTTGGTGCAAAGGACACTAATAGGAAAGTGAGAGGAGGGAATTGAAGAAAATATTTACAAATCATTTATATGTGGGAAGGGTCTAGTGTCTAGAACAGTGGCTGGCAAACTGTGGCTCGAGAGCCACATGGGGCTCTTTGGCCAAACTACTACGTGTGAGATTGAAGCTTCATGGCCCATGCACAGAAGTCGGTTTTCGACTCTCAAAAGAAATTTCAGTCGTTGTGCTGTTGACATTTGGCTCTGTTGACTAATGAGTTTGCCAATCACTGGTCTAGAATAATGAAAGAATTCTTACAACTCCACATTAAGACAATTCCGTTTTAAAATGGGCCAAGGATCTAGACATCCAGCTCTTCGAAGATCTCCAAATAGCCACTAACCACAGGAGAGGCTGCTCAACACCAATCATCCTTAGTGAGATGCAAAGCCACTAGGATGGCTATCCCCAAAAGGCAGGCAATAGCAAGGCTGGTGAGGATGTGGAGACATGGGGACCCTCACGTGCTGCTGCTGGGGGTGCCCAGCGGTGCCACCGCTTTGGAAAACAACTCGGCAGGTCTTCAAGGAGTTGACCGTAAAGCAACTGCGTGACTCAGCAATTCCACTCTTAGGCTAAACCCAAGAGAAGTCAAGACATAGGTCCGCACAGAAACTTGTATGTGAAGGTTCGTTGCAGCATTATTCATAACTAGGGGCCAGGTGCACGAAATTTGTGCACTGGGGGTGGATGATCCCTCAGCCCAACCTGTCCCCTCTCACATACTGGGAGCCCTCAGGGGATGTCCTACTGATGGCTCACCTCTGGCCGAAGCTTTAGGCCGAGGGCACCCAGCCATTGCCCTGCAATGGGTCCTATGGCTGGCTCTGCCCCAGCTGCCTCAGTCCCCCCCACCGGCCCTGGCCTTAGCCCTGGCCACTGGCGACCACCCAGCAACCGCCCAGCCCTGGGGGCCCCCATGCTTGCTGGACGCCTTGGCCCTGCCCCCCCCCCAGCCCAGGCCTTAGCCCCAGCAGTGACCGCACAGCCCCGGGGGCACCCCGCACTCAGCGGCTCTGCCCCGCCCCGCCTCGGCAGCCTAACGCTCGCCTCAACGGTCCTGCCCCTGCCTCAGCAGCCTTACTTGCCCCTTGGCAGCTTTACCAGCCACCTCGCTCATGCCTCGGCCCTGCCCCCCACCTCGCACACTCACCGGCCGCCTCAGTCCCGCCCCCTGCTCCTGATTGGTTAGTGGGCATGGCCTGTGGGTGTAGCGAAGGTACGGTCAATTTGCATATTGCTCTTTTATTATATAGGATGGCCAAGAGGTAGAGACCACCCCATGCCCACGGTTGGATGAATGGCTAAATCAGTGGTTGGCAAATTCATTCGTCGACAGAGCCAAATATCAACAATACACGACTGAAATTTCTTTTGAGAGCCAAATTTTTTAAACTTCTAATGCCACTTCTTCAACATAGACTCGCCCAGGTCGTGGTATTCTGTGGAAGAGCCACACTCAAGGAAACGAAGAGCCGCGTGTGGCTTATGAGCTGCAGTTTGCTGAACAATATGCGGTGTATCATATTAACCTACAGTGGAACATCATCCAGCCGTATACAAGTTCAGATTCCCCACATGGGGACGCCTTGAGCACATAGGCTCAGTGAAAGGAACCAGTCACTTCCGTGGACTGTGCAAAATCAACGAGTATTCGGAGATGGGAGGCAGATTCATGATTGCCAGGGCCTGAGGAAGGGGGTTCATGTTTGAGGTGAGTCTTGAGAGCTGAGTATGGTGGCAAAAGATTTCCCACAGCAAAGGTACAGACAGGCACTCCCTCCCCCCGCCAGCCAGGGCTGCTGCACCTGAGGGGACAGCCCTGTGTGGCACCCATACCCTGGGACACCCCCCCCCCCCCCACACACACACACACGCTTCTTCTCAGCCCCCTGAGACCAAGAGCCTGCACTTTGGGCACCTGAATGCACCATCATCTTCTCCCACGCAGGGCCCTCCCCCCAAGCCCCTAAGATGAGAGGGTTCTGGGAGCCGAAGAGGAGCTCTCGGAGAAGGCATCCATCTTCAAGACCCTTTGATCTCCTGCAACTTTGGATAACATCGGCATTTACAAAAACAAAACATACTCCAACGAGCTTGTAATAAAAATCCAAAGCAGTGATTGGGGACGGGGGCGGGGGGGGGGGAGTGAAGGGGGGGCACTGTAAATCCCCAGGATGTCAATTCCAAGTTGAATACAATTTACAAGAATATGGTTCAAATATCACAAGGTCAAAACCATGTTGAGCTCTGCAGTATGTACAAACATACCTCCCTCCATAAGCCCTTTCGGCCCATGCTGCATGGCGCACACAGGGCATTCTGAGAACAACCCGCTTTAATTTGATGTGGCTTTCCGTGAGGTCCGCTGGAAATGTGCTACTAATTTCAGGCTTTTGTGTTTAGGGGAAAATGCGATTGAAGCTTAATCCAATTTTCTAACACCCAGAGACAGCTCCAAGGAAATAGACGGGCAACGGAGAACAATGGCAGGGCTCTCTGAAAAGGCTCCGCTCCCACCAACGCCAGAACGCCCCACGTCAACCCAGTATCCGTCCTTCAGGCACAAGGAGCTGTCTCGAGGTAGAGTAGGGACTCGGGGGAGGGGGGGGGCGGGGAGAGAGCCCCGCGAGAAACTCCGGGATGGATGTTCCCTCGAATAGCTGTATGGAGAAGTCTCGACATTGAACGTGTGGAGCCGGTGGGCCTGAGTGAGGGTGAGAGCGGAGAGCTGGACTCCTCACTAATTGTCCGTGCGACCTTGAGGTATCACTCGCCTCTGTGAGCCCCTGTTCTCTCCCCTTCAAGCCCCCAGGGCTGCCGGGGAGCTCGCTGGTCCATCTCGTTGATGACAGTGCACATGCGTGCACCTACGATACACGTGTCTTTCCCACCCCCCTCCTCTTCCTGTGGAGCTCCTTCCCGGTCAGCCATTCTGCTCCAGGGCCCTGGCGCTAGGGAAGGAGAATGCCGCCTTTGGGTGGAAGAGGCCTTGACCCAGCAAAGCCCCTCGTGGACCGGAAGGAGAGGGAAACTGACAGGGTCTCTCTTTTCCGCATCCAGCGCGGAAAGAGAGGCGATCTGGCTCTTTGCAGAGAGGAGCTGGGGCTTGAGGAAATACGAAAGGAAGAGACAAGACACAAAACGAAGCAAAAAGCTGGGCACCGAGTGGACCGCTGTCCTCTTCTGAGAAAGAGACGGGGACCCAGAGTTGATGTTTGTTTATGTCCCGAGTTCCAGGGGGTTTCACCAAAACTCAGGACCAAAGGCTGCTTGGGTGGGCCCAGGTCCTATTCGTTCCCGGTGCGAGACCGGATTGACATATCAAAGTCCACTCCCCGACACTTGGGGAAAGGTAAGAGTCCGTGCGGATAACACATCTGCCTTTTTGGTAAATGTGTACCCAAGACGGGGCTCTGCCTGGCGCCTTGGGTTCAGCTGACAAAGAATGCCCACGTGCCTTCCCAGGGGGCCCTCTACAGGAAACCGAACCCACTTGGCTCTCCGAGAGGAGGGTGGCGGTGGTGGAACAGAGAAGCCGTGTGCCCATGACCTCGCGGCAGACGTGCCCCGAAATGTGGAGGAACCAGAGAGCAGCAGACTCGGGACCCAGGTCTAGGAGCCGCAGCCTCGGAGGAGCTCGCGTGGTGTGGCACCAACGTGCTCGCGGCGGCGAAGCTCCGGCAGAGGCAGAGTCTGGCGCCGTAACCCTAGGGAGGCCCTGCTCCTCTGCCACGATCCACAGACGAGTCTGAGACTCCCCGACGGCTGGGTGGGGGGCAGAGGGGACCAGCAGAGGCCCAAGTCAGCAAGAAGGCGCCATGGCACTCGACAACTGCACGGCGGGGGGGTGGGGGGGGCGGGGAGGGAGGCTCAGAGAGCACAGCACGTGGACAAGGCCATTGGCAGTAGGTGCCCAGGTGGTGCCCCAGGAGACTGGTCGAGCCCAGCTGTCCCTCATTAATCCCACCCAGAGGCCCTGGGACCAGGTAGAGCAAACTGGGTGTGTCCCCCCAGAGGCAAGAAGGCACGGGGACAGCCCACCCACCTGCCTCGATAGGGTCACAGAAGCCTCGCCACCTTGCAGACGAGAGAGGAGGAGGAACAGGAAGTGAGGCAGGAAGACCTGCAGCTACGGAAGAGCCGAGAGCCGGGGCCATCCCCTGGAGGCCCCTCCCCGCCCACAGCCACCCAACAGCAGGGATTGGCTCGTCTATCAAACACATTTCCCACCCCTGCCTGAGGAGTGGGGTGTAAGGCCGCCCTCCCGCTCCACCCTGACTGTCCCTCTTGCTGTCCCTGCCCTGATGGCTTTCTCTAAAAGGGTGACCCCATGGAAATCCATTTGTAAACAGCCCATCGGGGGAGAGAGGGGGAGAGCTGATCAACAGAATCCTCTCCCGAGGCCAGTTGGGCTGCGGGGGCGTGGGTGACTCAAGCCACAACACGGCTGGAGAGATTTGTGGGTGAGGAAGGCCTGGCACTAGCACTGGGGGGCAGGACAGTGCTGGAAACCAATCATTGTCTCACTAATTAGAAAGATGTGGACAGGGAATCTAGAAGGCTGGTCCACCTTAATGGCTCTGAAAGGTCAGAGCTAATTGCTCCTTGTTTAATTGAGACATGGGTAGTTGAAGCAGCCTCCACCTGTGAGTCTTATGGAAATTCTTGCCGATTGGCTATTATTGGAATTTCCTGCCTAAAGGATATGGGTGTATGCCATAATCTCAATAAAAGGGATAGCCAGCCGAGACTGGTTTGGCTCAGTGGATAGAGCGTCAGACTGCGGACTGAAGGGTCCTGGGTTCGATTCCAGTCAAGGACATGTACCTTGGCTACGGGCACATCCCCTGTAGGGGGCGTGCAAGAGGCAGCTGATCGATGTTTCTCTCTCATCGATGTTTCTGACTTTCTGTCTCCTTTCCTCTCTGTAAAAAATCAATAAAAATATATTTAAAAAAAATAAAACAAAATAAAAGGGATAGCCAAGTCAGAGAGGGGATAGTCCTCTCTTGGGCTCCCGCCTGGCTCCCCATATTCCCAAATTAATGCTTTTCTAGTCTCTTCCATTTGTGTGCGGCCTTCTCCAGACCCAAATCCTGAACTGGAACCCTGGACCACGTGGGACGGGAAAGGGGTTCCCACAGGACGGGCTGAGGCTAGGAGGTGGAATGGCCCAGAAGAAAGACCCCAGACCGGGTGGGGCCGGGGCCACGCGGGGAAACGGCCCAGAAGGCAGGGTTCGCCATGACCCCAACAGCAGGCCTGGCCCCGCCAGCCACGGACACCTGGGCAGCCCCACATCCTCTCTGAGCCTCAGCTCCTCTTCGGCCCAGATGGGACAGTAACAGCTCTGCTACCCCCCACATCGCAGCGCAAGCACACGGTACGGGGTTCTTTCCTCCCGCCGGGACCGCGATGTCCCCCTCGCTGCATGAGGGCTCATTCTCAAACGGCGCTGGGCCACCGAAACCGGTGTGGCTCAGTGGACAGAGCGTCGGCCTGCGGACTGAAGGGTCCCGGGTTCCATTCCGGTCAAGGGCATAGACCTTGGTTGCGGGCACATCCCCCGTGGGGGGTGCACAGGAGGCAGCTGATGGATGTTCCTCTCCCATCGATGTTTCTAGCTCTCTATTCCTCTCCCTTCCTCTCTGTAAAAAAATCAATAAAATATATTTTACAAAAACAGCGCTGGGCTGTCTGGGAGACGGACACCTGTCTCACCTGCGGGTGGGGAAACAGACAAGCGACTTTCTCTGCCTCCGGTTGGAGAAGAACTGGATCCGCAGAGCACAGGGAGCTTCCTTGGCTGCTACGGAAAGGTTGGCCGGAGGAAAACCCGCACAGAGGGGCCTCTGCCCCGCGCACGCCCCCAGCCTGGCTCAGAACAACGGCCTCTGGAGGAGGAGGCGAGACCCCGCGTCACCAAACTGGAGCCACCAAACTCGAGCATTGTCTCCCCCCACTTACCATGGGGAGCCGGGCAGGGCCCAGCCTCTCATGCCCTCAGTACTGCCCCCTCCCCCCAGGGGAGCGGACACTCTAGGGTCACAGGGCTGCTGTAAGCCTGCACGGCAGCTGGGGAAGGGCGACATCCTGCGTGGAGAGTCGCCCAGATGACCTCGGGCAGGTGGGTCGACAGCCGAAGCCTCAGTGTCCTCGGCTGTTAAGTGGGCACAGCGCCGCCCTGCTGGCCTCACCGAGTTCATTCATTCTTCCCAGCCTGGAGAATGAAGCCAGCGTCTGCCCGGCGCCAGGCTCTGCTCTAGAGCAGTGGTCGGCAAACTCATTAGTCAGCAGAGCCAAATGTCAACAGCACAACGACTGACATTTCTTCTGAGAGCCACATTTTTTAAGCTGAAACTTCTTCTAATGCCACTTCTTCAAAATACTCACCCAGGCTGTGGTATTTTGTGGAAGAGCCACACTCCAGGGGCCAAAGAGCCGCATGTGGCTCGAGAGCCGCCGTTTGCCGACCACGGCTCTAGGCACTAGGAGTGCCACCAAATGCCCCAGAGGCAGCAGCTGCTGTCATGGGGCTGAAGACTCAGGACAAGGTCACCCCGAGAGCAGTGCAGACTCCATGGAGCAGAGGCACTGGGGCGTCCTGGACCCCTGCCCTGGGTCCGAATTCCCACCCCACAGCCAGTAGCTGGTGACTCTTAGCAAGTCCCCGCCCCTTTCCCGGCTCGGTGGCCTCATCCGTACGCTGGGGAGAACCCGTTTACCTGATGGAGGCGCGGTGGGAAGGCCACCCGGGTCCTCTCTCCGAGTCGGATCTGTCATCGGAGCGTCTGCACAGCCTGGTCGCAGGCTCCTTCCCTAACACTTCCCCGCCACGGACAGCCACCCCGAACCTAACGTGCCCCTCCCACCCCCCACTATCTCCAACCCTGCCAGCATCCGAACCCCGCCACCCGGAATGAGAAAGTGCATTTCCGCTGTGTAAGCCCGGTCTGGGGTGCTTTGTATGACACCCGGGGGGATGAACATGGATGCCATACAGAGCTCTTGAGGGCCTTTAGCAAAACACCCACCTGCTCACTTATCATCCATGAACTCAGGCATCACCTGAAGCACCAGCTCTGCTGGGTGCTGGGTGCTGAGTGCTGGGTGCTGGGTGCTGGGTGCTAGATGCTGAGTGCTAGATGCTGGGTGCTGGGTGCTAGGTGCTAGGTGCTGGGTGCAAGTACTGGGTGCTGGGTGCTGGGCTCACAGATACAGGGTGAAGCCCAGTCCTGACCCGAGGGGAACAGCGCTTTTCAGGAGCCCAGAGGGGCCGGGGCCACCCACAGGAGCCAGGGGAAGCTGCCAAGGGACAAGGTTGGGGGAGTGACAAGAGCAAAGGCCGGCGGGTCTCAGGAGCAGCGGGGTGCGGCCGCCCACACTGGCCGCCCGACTGGCCACAGCCCGAAGGCCCAGCGTTGCAGAAGGGCGGCCGCCTGCTCAGACCCCGGGCCCGGAATTAGAATTACGGTCACGGCCGCACCTGACATCTGCTCAGACCAATTCGTTATCATTAGGAAATGAAGCCCTAATGAATTTCCGCCGCCATTAGGCCTGATTTACAGGGGCGGTTATCCCCCGGGAGCACACAATTCATCCCTTTAATGAATGATCCCCGCTTATCAACAACCCTAATGATCCGGGGCAAAGAGACGGAAGAGAGCCGCCCGCACCCGCCCCGGTCTCCCCGACGCGCTTCGGGGGAGGGGGAGGGAGAGGGGGAGGGAGAGGCCCAGGACCACGCTGCCCGCCCAGCCCGCTTGCCCGCCTGCCCGCCTGCCCGCCCGCCCGCGGGGGCATCAGCAACCCTCATCCTCCAGCGCCGTGGTCGGCAAACCGCGGCTCGCGAGCCACATTCGAATCTTTGGCCCCCGGAGTGCGGCTCTTCCACAAAACACCGCAGCCTGGGCCCGTGATGGCGAACCTATGACACGCATGTCGGCACTGACACGCATAGCCATTTTCGATGACAGGCGGCCGCGTACAGAGAAGTGTGGTTTTTTCCCTCGAAGTGACACACCACCCGCGTTACGCTCGGTTTTCTGGCGAATTTTGACACACCGAGCTCAAAAGGTTGCCCATCGCTGGCCTGGGCAACTCTGTTTTGAACAAGTGGCGTTAGAAGAAGTTTAAGTTAAAAAAAAATGTGGCTCTCCAGAGAAATTTCTATCGTCGTCCTGTTGGTATTTGGCTCTGTGGGCTAACGAGTTTGCCGACCGCTGCCGTAACAGAGCCGTCTGAGTCAGCCAGGGGCGGCGCTGGGAGCCGGGCCCTGCTGTGCCGGCCCCTCACTCCTGCAGACTCCAGGGCCTGGGCACCTCACGCTGCTGTCGGGGGTCCTGTGCGGACTTCAGCAAACCGGAGCGAGCGACTCCCTGCTCTGGACCCCCGGCTCCGTGTGCACGCGGGACCAGAGCGTGAACTCGGGGGCGCAGCCGCCTGGACGTGCATGAGCCCCAACGTCCGCTTTGCTGGCTGCGTGATGGGGGGCAGTGACGCGGACCTCTCTCGTGGGGACCCTGTTCGGATTCTGTGGTACATGAGGCCCTTAGGACAGTCCCCAACACGCACCCGGGCAAGGACTCACCTACAAACCGTACCCCTCCCCCCAATGTCCTTATATCCCCCCTGCCAGCCCAGGGACTGAGACTTAGTAGGTGCTCGATAAAGTGTTTGTGGAGCCCAATGAGCCCCCAAAATGGAAACAGGGCCTGACCAACAAAGAGGGCATCCGCCTCTCTTCCCTGGGAGGCGGTTTTCCCAGAGTGCATCGGGCAAACACTGCTCATTCTTCACACCAGCGAGGCGGGGGGGGGGGGGCGGGGGGGCTGGTAAGGAGAGTGAGGGGATTTAGCTCATAATCCAAGGGCTAGCTGGCAGAGGCAGTGGAGTGTGGTAAGGAGAGTGGGGGAGTCAGTAAGGTGCAGCACCGTTTCATTAGGAACCCTGACATTGGGGGTTTTATAACTCGGCCACAAAAATTCTCTCCGGGCAACGCGCTCACTTTCGTCTGGAAATAAATGGGTTTATTTTATACATCTTTATGCATTTTCCACACATAAACAAATGGTCAGATAAACGGTGCTTTAATGGCAGGATGGCGGGAGGAAAAACTTGATATTCTGGCGCAGGAGACTGGGCAGGGGCCGGGACCGAGCTGGGCCGGAGCTGGGTCTCGCTGGCCATTTGCTCAGACTCGGTCCCCTCAGCCTTTTCCAGGGTCCCTGGCCCCGTAGTGACCACCCTGTGACAGCTGACCCAGGCCAGCAGCAGTTCGAAGTGCTTTGTGTGTAGGAACTGATGCCCCCAAATTAGCTCCTTCCAAAGAACAGGGGTATCGGTTAACCCAGGTCTCGGTGGAGGTCGCCACGGTAGATGAGGCCACCCTGGATTAGGGCGGCCCCAAACGCAACGCCCGGTGACTTAGAAGCGAGAGGAGAGGGATTCGAACACAGACACGCAGAGGAGGGACGCCCTGTGGTGACAGGCAGAACAGAGGGACGCTGAGAGCACCAAGGATGCCCAGGTCAGCAGGCAACGCGGCCGCTGGCAGAGGCAGAAGGACGGCTCCTCCCGCAGCTGCGGAGGGAGCCCGGCCGACCCCTGCCTGCTGGACTTGATCCTCCAGAAGAGAGGACATCTGTGTAGTGTGCAGTCACCAGCTCACACGACGGGGGCACTCAGCCATCCGAGGCCAGGCAGCGCGCCTGGTTGGTTCCTGGAGCAGGCGGGGGCGGGGGGTCCGCTCACCAGCGGATTTGACATAAGCGAACCTTGCGAGCCTGCTCAGCAGCAGTAAACGCTCCTGCGGAGGACTTTACCCCGCTTCCCGCCGTGAAACGTGAAGGAACGGACACCTCCCAAACCGTTTACACTTCAGGATTTTTAGCTCCTAATGCAGGCGCCAGCCAGTGGCCTAAGAGCTACCCCTCACCCCTCTCTGGCACCATGGGAGGTTCCGGAGAAAGCGACGGCAGAGGTCCTCACACACACGTTGTAGCGAGGGAAACAAAGGCCCGAGTGGAAAGCTACCTCATTCCGATCCAATCCGGCTGGCACCCTGCCCTTCACCCTCAGCCGCTGAGTGTCCACCTGCACACTTGGACCTCGATGCCAACCACAGAGGGTGTCAGAGGAAGGAGGGGCCAGCGACAGCCGGCTCTGTACAGCCGAGGACAATGCGGACCCTGGCCCATCTCCGTCGTGGAAAAAGACATGGACAGGCTGTTATAAAGTGAAGAGGCAGCTGACAGGATGGCGTGTGCCACACACATCACCCTATCTATCCTATCTAATAAAATAGCAATATGCAAATTAACCGTACCTCTGATCGAGCCACGCCTGCAGCCATGCCCACCAGCCAATCAGGAGCAAATTATGCAAATAAACCCCAACCAAGATGGCTGCCACCACTGAGAGCAGGAGGGAGGCTTGGGTTTCTCCGGCAACAGAGGAAGCCAAGATTTCTGACTGCCCTTGCCAGCCTAGGCCTCCACTCAATGCTGCAAAGTTTCAATTATAGAAGATACATAATCCCAACAGAAATGGTGGCAGCCACGGAGCTGGAGAGAGAAGAGGTTGCCAGGGCGATGGAGGAAGCCAAACTTCTGTAGCCCTAGCCTAGGCCTCCACTCTAGGCTACAAAGGTTCAAACAGAAATGGCTGTCGCCAGGGAGCAAGCAGAAGGCTTGGCTCCACTCTAGGCTACAAAGTTTCAGTTGTAGAACATAAATTAATCCCAGATCCGAGGGCCTCTGCTTGGGTTTCTGGGGGGCGTGGCCACCCTGAAAACCACCATAGGCCCCTCACCCAGGCCACCCCACACCCCCAGGGAACCCCCATCCTGACCCAGGACACCCTTCAAGGCAAACCAGCTGCCCCCCCATGTACCAAGTCTCTGTCCTATCTAATAAAAGAATAATTTGCAGATTGACCATCACTCCAACACACAAGAGGGCTGCTCCCATGTGGTAAAAGATCTTGCCCCCAGGTGGACACAAGGTGGCCACCACAAGATGACCAGCAGGGGAGGACAGTGGGAGGTTCCAGGCTTGCAAGGGAGAGCAGTTGTCGGCCAGCAGGCCAGCAGGGGAGGGCAGTTGGGAGGGACCAGGCCTGTAAGGGAGGACAGTTGGGGGTGATCAAGCCTGCAGGGGAGGACAGTTACGGGTGACCAGGCTGGCAGAGGAGGAAACTGGGAGTAAACAGGCTGGAAGGGGAGCAGTTAGACATCAACTAGGCTGGCAGGGTAGTGGTGAGGTGGTGATCAGGCTGGCAGGCAGAAACAGTTAGGGGCAATCAGGAATGCAGGCAGATGAGCAGTTTGGAGTCAGCAGTCCTAGATTGTGAGAAGGATGTCTGACTGCCCATTTAGGCCTGATCCTACTGGGATCAGACATCCCTTGAGGGAGTCCCAGATTGGAGAAGGTGCAGGCTGGGCTGAGGGACACCCACTTCCCCCCCTCCCCTCCCTCCCCTGCAGAAAGTCTTGGCCAGTGGCTTTTGGCATTGGGCAGGCTGGGGGTGAGCCATCAGTAAGACATCCCCTTAGGGCTCCCAGTATGTGAGATGGGGCAGGTTGTGCAGAGGGACCACCTACCCCCAGTGCACGAATTTCGTGCACCGAGCCGCTAGTGTGTGTGTGTGTGTATATATATATATATATATATATATATATATATATATAAGCCTAAGCAGTCATTATGACAGAACACTGGAACAACTGAGTACTATGATGTGCACTGACCACCAGGGGTCAGAAGCTCAATGCAGGAGCTGCCCACAGGCCCCAGTTGCTGATTGGGCCTGCCAGCCAACCACCTGGTCCCTCTCCCGGGCCAACAGGCCCCAATCACCCAGTCAGGGCTGGGCCCCAGGGTGGGACAGGGAACCGGGGGTGAGTGGTGGTGGACACAGCCCCTTTCCTAGGGGGCCTGAGGGCCGGCTCCCTCCTTGGGACTGGCTGCCAACCTCCCAAGTTCACCCCCTCCTTCTCCCCCCCCAACACCCCCCGCCCCCGGCTGGCTGACCCTGATTGGCTGTCTGCCCACCCATCGTGGTGGCAGTTGGTTCCGACCCTTGGCCAGCAAGTCCAGATTGCCCTATCAGGGCCAGGCCCAGGCTAGGACAGGAACCAGTGGGTGGGTGATGGTGAACATAGAGGGTGAGGGAAGGGGGAGGTGGGGAGGTGAGGAACCTGATCGACCCTGATCGCCAACCAGCCCTAGAGACCCCACCCGTGCACAAAGTTGGTGCACCGGGCCTCTAGTAAACTATAAACACCAACACGTAACCAAAGGCCATGCGTGGGGCAGATGCGCACACGGGAAAGAACACAGAGGGCCGGACACCGTGTTAGTGATGGCTCCACATCATGGTCATTCTTGCCCCCTTACACCTGTGCCGACTGTCTGAATTGCTTTCTGTGACTATGTGTTCACGTCACGCCTAGAAAACAAATAACCAAATTCCTCCCTTCAGGCCGGCTGGAGGCCTGCTAGCTCCCATGGTAGTCACCTCCTGGCCAGCTCAGAGCGAGTGGTAGCATTCCACGCTTGCGTTCAAACAGCCCTTGTCCAACTGACCAACGATTCTCTCTCATCATTGATGTTTCTCTCTCTTCCTCTCCCTTCCTCTCTGAAATACAAATACTTTTTTAATTTTTTTTTTAGAAAAGGATTGTAAGAAGGGACGTTTGGGAACAAACCAGAGGAGTACAAGTAGAAGAGAAAGGCGGTGGGACGGGACCACCACCGCAGGGTCCGGAGGGAAGGCGCACCCACCCACCGGGATGCCCCCAGCCTGATGCCCTGCTCTGGGCCCCTCCGCTGGGCCCAGACTCTCCGAGCCCCCTCAGGCCCCTCAGCAGCGCCTGGTGCTTTAAAGGAGGCCGCCATCCCGCGTCTGCTTCTCATCTGGACAGGCCGGTCCCTAGACGTGGCCGACCGCGTGGTTTTAGCCGAAAGACGGGCTCTGTCTTCGGCCCTCGCTACCCGGACTGATGCTCCTTCTGTGGGTGCCCACGCTGCGTGTGAAGCCGGAGATCTCACGGAACCTCCCCCAGAGGGGGCTGCGGGGCGACTGGGGTGTGCCCTGAGGTCCCCCCCCCCCAGGAAGAGCACGGCCAGCGGCCGCCCCAGCGAGGACAGTGAGGTGCCTGTGACGTCACTGGGGGGGACCGTGTCTTTCCCACTCGGCCTGGCCCGCTGTTCACACTACATTGATCTTCAGAAGCATCTGCTTCGAGTCAGGGAAGTTTTGTGATAATTCAACCGTGACCTCTGTCAAGTCCCAGTGATTTCACTTCAGTGCCCCGGCCCGGGTCCCCCTGAAGACGGGCGTCTTCGTTTCATCATCATCAGCGTGTTAACATGAGCTGATTACCCCACCGCTCCCTTCCACGGCGCCACCGCCGCCACCGCCCAGGGCTATGACATCATTAGCTCCGGGACGCGGCCGGGATCCGCCCGCCGGGCCGCTGGGCCGCAGGTCATCCGATCCCGGCTGCTCGGGCCGGAATTAAAAGCAGACTCTCCCGCCGGCGTGCTGTCTGGCTCCGGGTCGCAGGTAAACCGGTCCCGACAACAGGGCGTCGCTGGGCCCCCTGTTTGCAGGGGCGCACGGGGCCTGCGGTCCCTGCTGAGGCTGCTGGGCCTCTGTCGGGGCTTGGCAGCCACTGCCCCGTGGTTCTCAGGGACCACCGCGACCTCTGCCAGCCCCCCGTCATTTCCTTTCTTTCTAAATCCCTTATATTCGGTTCCTCAGCCCCCACAGCATCGCCACTCTCCTCTAACGACTTGTTTGGGTTTATTTCATAGGGTTTTCTTATTTTCTTATTTTTTTTAAATATATTTTTCATTGATTTTTTTTACAGAGAGGAAGGGAGAGGGATAGAAAGTCAGAAACATCGATGAGAGAGAAGCATCGATCAGCTGCCTCTTGCACACCCCCCACTGGGGATGTGCCCGCAGCCAAGGTCCATGCCCTTGACCGGAATCGAACCCGGACCCTTCAGTCCGCAGGCCGACGCTCTATCCACTGAGCCAAACCAGTCAGGGCAATTTTATTGTTTAAGTATCACAAATAGTAGTATATATTCCTTTTTTTCCCCCCCTACTGACCTCCCCCAGCCACCCCAACCCCTACCCCGCACCTGCCCTCGCCCTCCCCTCCCCCATCATTTCCGAGGCGCTGTCGTCACAGACTGGGTCACACACCTTCCCCAGAGGAAAGCCCCCCGACAGCAGCCTGGACGGAGGCGCCCCTGCCCCCCTCAACCCGCCCCCGCAGCTGCGTCTCCTGGCTCCTGCCTCCCGGGGATCTTTCCGGAAACTTCCCTTCCCACTCATGCGGGCCGTGGAGGAGAATCCGGGGGCAGAGCAATTCCACCGCCGTGGCCCGTGGCTCTGGGTGCGACCCGGACCGGCAGCTCCTCTGGGAGTCTGTGTGGACACAAACGCTGCATGGATGCCAGGACTGGGCCCGGCCACCGTGTCTCGGGGCCCTCAGGTCCCTCTGGGTGGGGTACATCCTGCAGGGGGTGACAGCGTGCAGTGACGTGCACCAGCCACCCCACCGTCACGCTGGGTGACGCCGGCCTGAAAACCCCGTGTGCTGCCCGCTCCTCCCTGCACGCGTGTTGTGTAAGCCGCTGGTTGGATGGCGGCCGTCCGAACCCGGGATCGCCTCCACCCTCTTCGAGACCCCGGTCTGCTCTCCGGGGCTCCCGTGCCTGCACCCCTCCCTCCGGGGCCGAGTCCCGGCTTCCTGTGGCTCCAAGGGCCCCGGCAGCCACCCCAGAGGCTGCCCATCTGCCGAAGGGGCAGGAGCCGGGGCTTGTTGCTTATCCCCAAAGGGCCTTGCTCAGACCCTTCCGACGTATGGACTTGAACTCCAGGGGTGGGGCCGGCAGCTTACAGATCTCAGGGCTCACCAGGTGAAGGGAGAACGATCTCCGTCTCCAGGATGGTTGGGAAACAACGCCGCCCCGGCCCTTAGCAACGCAAGAGAGGCTCGCTCTCCGCCCGCCCGGGTTCAAGCTGCCGAGAACACACCCCGCGCCATCGGCCGGGCCGAGAGCGCACCATCTGAGCGTTCCTGGACTTCATCCTCCGGGAGGCCCTCTGAGCTGGACACTGCCGTGGTCCCCTTTACAGAAAGGAAACTGAGGCACAGCGGGGGTGGGGGTGCTCAGTCATGGGGCTCTCCTGCCCAGCTCGTGCTGTAACGCAAGGAGGGACCCCCAACACCAGCCCTGCCATGGACCAAACCAGAGCCAGTGAAAGTCAGCCTGGGGGACCCGGGCAGGCCCAATGCCAGCCCCGGGGAGTTAGGGGGGGCGGGAGTGGCAAGGCCCAGAAGGTTCCGGAAGCTTTTTCTGCAGCCCCACTCAGAGCAGCTCCTCTCTCTCCATGATAACAGCTCGCTCGGGGGCAGCGTGGTTTTCAACTCCATCCTACAAGCCGAAATCCTTTTCCTGAACATTCGTTATTTCAAATTAGAACTTGGAAATGGAGACATGAGCTAATTTGGCCTTCCTTTCATTTGGGGTTTGGGGTTTGGGGTTGAAAAACCCTGGTGTTGGATGTAGAAACACAGCCTAACTTTCCAGTTTTCTGAGTACACACACACACACACACACACACACACACACACATTCACACACACATTCACACACTCACACATGCGCCCTCACACACACACCCCCTCACACACACACATCCTCACACACACAAACCCTTACATGCATGCACCCTCACACACACACCCTTACACACACACATCCTCACACACACACACCCTCACATGCATGCATCCTCACACACACACATCCTCACACACACAAACCCTTACACACACGCACCCTCACACACACACCCTTACACACACACATCCTCACACACACACACCCTCACATGCATGCATCCTCACACACACACATCCTCACACACACAAACCCTTACACACACGCACCCTCACACACACACCCTTACACACACACATCCTCACACACACACATACACACCCTTACACACACAAACCCTCACACACACAAATCCTCACACACATGCACCCTCATACACATTCACACACATACCCTTACACACACATCCTCACACACACGCACCCTCACACACGTACCCTCACACACACGTACCCTCACACGCACACCCCCTTACACACACACACCCCTACACACACACATCCTCACACACACACCCCCTCACACACACACCCTCACACACACAAACCCTCACACACACACTCTCACCCGCATGCACCCTCACATGCACGCACCCCCACACGCATGCACCCTCACACACACACACACACACACACACACCCCCTCACACACACACATACACCCTCACACACACACCCTCACACACACAAACCCTCACACACACACTCTCACCTGCATGCACTCTCACATGCACGCACCCCCACACGCATGCACCCTCACACACACACACACACACACACACACACACACCCTCACCCACACATACCCTCACACACACGCACACGCGCCCTCACAAATTCAGGAGCTTTTTCCTTCTGTCTCTGTGTCTGTCTCTCTCTTTCATTTTCTCACTCCAAGCCGCCCCTGCTCAGGACCCGGGTCACTCTCTAGCCACGCTGGACTCGGAAAAGAGAGAATATTTACATGCAACAACTTGGAAACCTTAGGAAGTTACGCAGAGTGAGAAAAGCAAAGCTGAAAAGGCTAACACGGTGCTATTCCACTGCGGTGACATTACTAAAATAACAGAGAGCGAGCACAGGAGCGGTGCCCAGTGCCTGAGGAGGAGGGGAGAGGAGTGGGTGAGGCTCTGAAGGGTCACATAAGTGTGTTCTGTGGGGAGGGTCAGTTGAGTGTCCTGGTTGTGATGGTGGCTCTGCAGACCACACATGTAACCAAACTGCACAGGGCCACACTCAAGTCAGCGCCTGTACTGCTGGTGGAACCAGAAACCCAAGCATCCTCCAGTGGGTGAATGCTTAGGCTGTGGGGCATCCATGTCTTGAAATGCTCCTCAGCAACAAACAAGAACCAATGATGGACACACACAGCGGGAGTGAATCTCGGGAACTGTGCTGAGAGGAAAAGAGCTAAACCCAGAAGCGCAAGGGCAAGCGTGCATTTATAGGACCTTCTTGAAGCAGAGCAGAGGCCGTGCGGGCAGGGCTTAGGGATGTGGGATGGGGGAAGCAGCAGGCGTGGTTACGTATTTGGGCAACACTGGGAGTCCCTGGGTGATGGAGGGGTTCTGCACCTTGACTGTGGTGCTAAGTGCACGGGCCTATATACACACGCTAAAATCACGGAGCACTAATACATGTATGTGCAACACACACATAAGTACAAGTAATGCCGAGGCCCCCTGAAGAACACGGATGGACTGTGTCAATGTCAGTGTCCTGCTCGTGACAGCATACGGTAGCTTCGCAAGATGTCCCTCGGGAAGACTGGAGGAAGGGTGCGCGAGCCCTCTCTGTACTATTTCTTTTTTTAAAAAATATATCTTATTGATTTTTTTTTTTTACAGAGAAGAAGGAAGAGGGATAGAGGATTAGAAACATCGATGAGAGAGAAACATCAATCAGCTGCCTCCTGCACACACCCCCGCTGGGGATGTGCCTACAACCAAGACACATGCCCCCGACCAGAATCAAACCTGGGACCCTTCAGTCCATAGGCCGACGCTCTACCCACTGAGCCACACCGGTTAGGGGTCTGTACTATTTCTCACAACTGTGCGTGAATCTGCAGTCATCTTTGATGTCAGCCGGCCAAGGTCCGACGTCCTGACTCCGTCACAGACCAGCGGGATGATTCAAAGCAGGTGAACTCCACCAAGCCTGTCCCCCAGCCACTAGGGTTCCTGCCTCCTAGGATTGGGGTGGGGTGGAGTCCCTGAGCATAGTGTCCTTGACAAAGTAAGTCCTCCACTCGTCCCCAAGGAAAAAGGACCATTACAGACAGGATGAGCAGGCCTTCAGAGATGATTGGCCCCAGATCCCTCCACAGTGAGGCAGGATCCAGGTCCCCCAGCTGGGTTCTACTTGGAGAGGATCAAAAGTGGGAAATCTGGGGGTGGACACACCGGTTTCCTCCCCCTGACATTGTGAATGGAGGAGTGTGATGGGGGCGGGGAAGCTGAGGGAGGGGGAGGTCGGCTCCAGGAGACAAAGGAGGAAGGGGTCAGAGAGCAGGCGCCAAAAGAAAACAAGCTCCAGAATCAAAGGGCGGCTGGGAAACAATCCTTAGAAGGCTATTGTGCTCTGGCCCAGATCCCCAGG
>CM050511.1:120527944-120580444 GCA_027563665.1 Antrozous pallidus | reverse complement strand
TGACCACACAAAACGCCAGGCACCCGGGGGAAGAGGGGAAAGTAGGGCAGAGAGGGCCTACAGGAAGCCAGGAGGCCGGGAGCAGCCAGGGGGCCAGGTCGGTGGGGCGCCTCGGTTCTCCCTGCACCCTGCACAGAAACACACCCCGGACCCAGGACACGTCTGCTGCGTGCACAACACGGAGCTCCCCAATAGGAAGAGCTTTCCCAGAAAGGGGGGACCCCACCCACAGGGGCATGTAAGAGCAAAATAGCCCCTTGCGGGAGGGTTTTTAGTGTTACTGGCCAGAGACCGGAAGAGCCACACTCAAGGGGCCAAAGAGCCGCATGTGGCTCTCGAGCCGCAGTTTGCCGTCCACGGCTTTAAGGTTTCAGGGTGGCCAAAGCCGCCGCCTCCGCTGCAGGGCTGCCTCGGCGGCCTGGCCAATGGGCTCTTGACTTGGAGCAGGAAAGAGCTGACAGCAGGGGCCAGGTGGCGAGAGGGGTGCTTACGGGAGCTGGGACCGTGAGACAAGCGGGGGAGGCTGAGGACAGAGCAGCCGCTGGAGAGAGCAAGGAGGCGGCTTTGGCCACCCCGAAACCTTAAAGCTGTGGACGGCAAACTGCAGCTCACGAGCCACATGCGGCTCTTTGGCCCCTTGAGTGTGGCTCTTCCACAAAATACCACGGCCTGGGCGAGTCTGTGTTGAAGAAGTGGCGTGAGAAGAAGTTTAAGTTTAAAAACGTGGCTCTCCAGAGAAATTCCGATCGTTGTGCTGTTGGTGTTTGGCTCTGTTGGCTGATGAGTTTGCAGACCGCTGTGGCCTGGAGGGAGGAAGTGAGCCAGGCGGCGGCTGCCAGCTCTCGGGGGAGCAGGGAAACGGGGTGTGGGGGCAGGTTCAGGGGGTTGGCCCAGGACACTGTCCAGCTGCCCAGTCTCCCTGGCTTTGGGTCATGGGGTCCCCTAGAGATCGGGAGCCGCACACAGAGGACGGGGAGGAGGGCATGGCCTGCTCAGGGACGGGCAGGCGCGGGGCTGTGCTTGGAGGCTCTTGAAGGCCGTGGTCAGGGGGGTGTCAGGGAGGGTCTCCAGAGAAGGCCGTCGCCCTCCAGGTTCGCCCCTCAGGGCCATGGTCTCCCCTGATGGGTCGGCGCCAGCGGTCATTAGTCATCGCAGCTGGTCCTGGCATCGCCCACCTGGTCCTGCTGCTCTGCTGGGCCCGGAGCTGAGACCCCCAAGCCTCCAAGTTATCTCCGGGGAGCAGAGGTCAGGGTCCAGACCACAGGACAGCGAGATGCCAGGGGAGGAAGGCCCCCGATTTCCCGTTGCTAGACCCCAGGGGCTTTCTGCCTGGGGACGCCTGTATCCGGCTGTAAGCTTTTCGGCCGTGTGTCCAGCTGCGTCAGTTTCCCTATCCCACGAGCCAAGGGGTTTCCCTACCTCCTTACTCTCCGGCCTCCCAAGGAGAGAGCCAAGCATCCAACGATGTTTTGGAAGTAGAAGCTAAGTTCCAAGTCCTGAGAATCTTATGGATCCATAAGTCCAGAGAGCGTACCCTCACCATGCCTGCCCCTCAGACACTGATTTCTTTTCTATTAGTGATTTCCAAAGAGATGGGCGGCGGGGAGAGAAAGGAACTGTGGCCCGTGCAAGGGCCCTGGACCCCCTGAAGCAGTTCCCCTGTCTCTGTTGTAGTGTATCCCCATCTTACAAAGGACGCCTCAAGAAGTCCGATTATGGAGTCATTTATTAAAGGCCGGCGGCATACGAGGTCTGGAGCAAAAGCGCTCCGAACCTCCCAGCCCCGAAAGCTCGCCACGTCTGGCTCAGGTTGGCAGAAATCACAAAGGTATCCGTTACCTCTTTGGGTCTGGCATGAGGAACCTGTTTTGAGAAAAGCATTTTATTACAGAAGCAAAACGTGAGCAAGTTAGTTACCTAAAGTATCTAAGAATGACTGACTCCACAGAAACACATTATCTGGGACCACCTGGGCAATTTAGAATAACGGTGCTGTCCAGATTCTGGGATCACCGAGCCAACAGGAATGCACCCTCTGTAGCTACTGAGGCAATTTGGGGTCTGTTCTGATTCCGGGACCACTGAGTCCACCGAGACTCAGTGATCTGTAGCTGCTGAGACAATTCGGGATAATTGTTCTGTCCGGGTTCCCAGAGGAATGTGCTCCGATGACCAGTGAGATCACCATCAATGGGACATTCCAACCATCATCCGTGGAGGATTCAATCCTACATAAGTTCACAAAATCAAAATAACGTTCTATTGCTTTAGCAAACAAATAAGTACAGAACCCAAACAGCAGTTTCTACCGGAGATGATTGCTACCATACTTCATCCCCACCCCCAAGGAGGAGGCCCGCCTCGGGGTGTCACCCCATTAGAGCATCCCTGTGGTCCAAGTCCACGGTCTCTGGGCGCCAGCCTCCCCTCCCCAAGGCCCGAGCCGTTTGTCTCCGCGTCTCGTTCCCAACACTCACAGGGTGCCTGTGAGTAAACATGTCTCGAATGAATGAGGGAACAAACGAATGAATCCCGCACCGTTCAGGCTCTGCGGGAGGGAGAGTTCTCCAGGCGGGGGGAGAGTTTGTGTTTATGACTCCGCTGGAGGCAGAAGGAAGGCAGACGCAGAGGGGCGAGGAGGGGTGGGGCTGGGGAGACATTCTGGGGAAGTGAAAAAAATGCCCATTTGTGGGTTTCAGAAACACGCCCGAGGGGGAACATCGGGCTGTATTTACTTTTCCTTTTCTATAAACAGTTACAAGTTTCCTACGAAACAACAAACACCAAAACCTCTCCTTACGTCTTATAATGAAAACATGTGAGCA
Source organism: Antrozous pallidus (assembly GCA_027563665.1). Taxonomy (NCBI): domain Eukaryota; kingdom Metazoa; phylum Chordata; class Mammalia; order Chiroptera; family Vespertilionidae; genus Antrozous; species Antrozous pallidus. The sequence continues at coordinate 120,577,619 of CM050511.1, read as the reverse complement.
TGTCTCTGATATTCTGCGTCTTGATACCCCGTCTTGCTTGGTCTCCAAGGTTTAGAAAAAGTGTATGCTGTCTTTTTTTTTAAATATATTTCATTGATTTTTTACAGAGAGGAAGGGAGAGGGATAGAAAGCTAGAAACATTGATGAGAGAGAAGCATCGATCAGCTGCCTCCTGCACACCCCCTACTGGGGATGTGCCCGCAACCAAGGTACATGCCCTTGACCGGAATTGAACCTGGGACCCTTCAGTCCGCAGGCCGACGCTCTACTCACTGAGCCAAACCGTATCGGCAAAGTGTATGCTATCTTGTACCTTGGGTTTTTCATGAGCAAAGGCCTCCGAGAGCGAGGAGAAATTTCAAGGAGGACAGGGCTAGCCTCTCCCCAGGCCTATTCCTGCAGCTGGAGCAGTACTGGCTTACAGGGGGGCTTGGAACGTACTGAGAGGACGGGTAAGGTAGTCGCTCTCTGCCCGACGCCAGGTGTCAGGTAATGAGTCTATTACTCACCGTGCCATTCACCTACTAGCACAGTGGTAGGCAAACTTTGGCTCGCGAGCCACATGCGGTTCTTTGGCCCCTTGATTGTGGCTCTTCCACAAATACCACGGCCTGGGTGAGTCTCTTTTGAAGAAGTGGCGTGGGAAGAAGTTTACGTTTAAAAAATGTGGCTCTTAAAAGAAATGTCAATCGTTGTATTGTTGATATTTGGCTCTGTTCACTAATGAGTTTGCCGACCATTGGGCTAGCTAAGACATCAGTGGTTAAGTGTGATTCTGATCTTAAAGACAGAGAAATAAATGAGGCCTAGTCAACGGTGGCCAGGATTCAAAAGTAAAACCAGCAGTGCCTGACGCCAAACCCAGTGTCCCCACTTCGTCCTCAGGGATCAGTGAACTTGACCGGGCTCTTCCTGCCCTGCCTGCTCCTCCCCTGCTGTGCTTGGGCCCAGATCTCTGGCTCTTGAAAACAAGACGGCATATCCGTGTTGACAGGATGGGTGGCTAGCGAGTTAGCTAGCTGAGAGATGGATGAGGGAGGGCAAAATCGATGGGTAGATCACTAGCTGCATGCAAACAGAGGCTCCTCCTCCTGTCTGTACCCACAGGGTCAGCCCTACAATTTCAGCCTGACCACAGGTCCTCATCAAACAGCCCTGCCCCCCCCCCATCTTCTTCCCGTCTAAGGCTGCCCCCGCCGCCTGCCCCCTCCAGGAGGATAAACACCGGAGCTTGACCGTTTACCAGGAGGGAGCATACTTCTGGACTCCCGCTTCTGTCCAGACCTCATTCATTAGCAAGACGATAGGTCAGCCAGTGGGAAGGTAGTGAATGTGTGCAAACCCTTCCTGATTACGGTGTCCTTTCGCTGTCTGCACCCCTTTGTAAATTTGGAAACTATTCTGTGGAAAGCGTGTTTCTTTGAATGGGGCTGCGGCGTCTCCCTGCTCCAGCAGTGGGAGGGGTGAGTGGGGGGTGAGCAGAGCAGAATCGGAGCTAGCTGCCTGGAGAACGCTCTGGCAAGGAGATGGCAGCTACAGCTGCATCTTCACTCTAAACCGAACTCCCTCGGGGGTGCTGTGGGCAGTGCAGGCTTTGGGGAGGCTGATGGGAAAGAGCCCAGGGGTTGATGGGCAGCAGCAGGGTAATGGTGAGGCAGAGATCTCTGCCCAGGACTGAACTTTGGGGGCAGGAACTATAAAGGAGATGCCTGGAGACTCAGGGCAGGATTGAGAGGTTTGCATAGGAGGCTGTGTGAGTGGGAGTGAGGGAATGGAGAAAAGGAGTAGAGGTTGATTAGCCAGCGAGGCAGGGGTGCAAGAGCAGACCAGGAGCCTGAGAGAGGGGGCCCCTGAGCTGTGGTTTCGGGGTCACCCCTGGTCTCAAAGCCCAAGTTGCTGCAGCTACTCCCCGTTCCCACCCGGCTGGCCATCAGACACTCCCACCGCGATGACGGTCTTTGTGGGAGGCCCTCAGATTTTGCAACCTGGGGTCCACTCTGCTCTGCTACCTACTCGCTGGGTGACCTCGGGGAAGGAGCTTAACCATTGTGTCTTTATTTTTCATATCTGTGAAATGGCAATGCTAAATTACCTACGGCTTAGGGTTGTGTGACTTACTATGCATAAGCATTTAAAATAGAGCTTGCAAGCTATCCATTGTGGGAACCCCTTTCACATCCCACGTGATTCAGGGTTCCCTGTTCAGGGTTCGGGTTTCTGGAGGCCACACACAAATGAAGAGACTCAGAAAAATATTAATTTGGAAAATGGGGGCCAACTCTAGTGGAAGAACTACTACCCACTCTGGCTTTACCATTCCTTTTATTAAGATCAAGATCATAAGATACACCTGTCTCCCCCAGGCAGGAAACACCAGTAAAAACCAATCAGTGAATCTTCTTAGGACTAACAGGTGGGGGCTGCTTCAACCACCAATATCCAGTGATTAGCTGTGATCCTTCAGAGCAATTAAGGTTGACCAGCCCTCCGGATTCCCGTCCAGAGCTCTCCGTCATCAAAACAATGATTGGCTTCCAGCAATCCATCTCATCATTGTTGTCATCATCATCATTTCCATCATCTTCCTCATCTTCATCATCACCATCATCATTGTCTCCCAGTCTCCCACAGAGCCCCCAAATCTCCCACAGAGCTCCTAAGTCTCTCACAGGGAGTCTTCACCATCTCCTACCTCTATTAATGACAACCGGTCCCCCAAGCACAAATGTTCGGTGTATCTACTTGTAGGGAATGGGATGTTCTACTCCACTCTCACCCGCCATTTTCTAGAACCTGTACTCGCCAAGGTGAGGACAAACAGAGGGACTACAGCTCAAGGGGAGGAGGTGGAGGAGACACAGGGTAAGGAAGGAGGCAGCAGAGCATGCCCTGAAAGCTTGGATGGAACCAAATCAATGGCAGGACCCCAGGGCTCCCATAGACCAAGGAGGCAGAGAAGGAGGAAGGGAAGGAAAGAACAACGGTCTGAGGGCATCCCAGAGGATGGCCATGGGCGTCGCAGGAACGGAGAGCTGGGTCCTGTGCTGGGCCGAGCAGCTGCCTTGGCCCTTCTCCCCTTACAGCCCTGTGTGGACAAGAACGGGCCTCCAGGACCTGCATGCTCTTGGGGGCCCTGTGGGAGACTTGGGGGCTCTATGGGAGATTTGGGAACCCTGTGGGAGATTTGGGGGCCCTGTGGGAGACTTGGGGGCTCTGTGGGAGACTTAGGGCCCTGTGGGAGACTTAGGGGTCTGTGGGAGATTTGGGGGCTCTGTGGGAGACTTGGGAGCCCTGTGGGAGACTTGGGGGCTCTGTGGGAGATTTGGGGGCTCTGTGGGAGACTTAGGGCCCTGTGAGAGACTTAGGAGCTCTGTGGGAGATTTGGGGGCTCTGTGGGAGACTTGGGAGCCCTGTGGGAGACTTGGGGGTTCTGTGGGAGACTTAGGGGCTCTGTGGGAGATTTGGGTGGTCTGTGGGAAACTTAGGGGCTCTGTGGGAGATTTGGAGGCTCTGTGGGAGACTTGCCTGATGAGAGCAGGTCTGTTTGGTGGGGGGAACTTCCACGCCTTCCTTCACAACCAGGGGCACAGGCCGGGCTGAGCTTGCTCGGAATCAGGCCTTGTCACAGAGGTATGGAGCCTGTGCAAGCCCTTTGGGTATAATTAGGGATTTCTATAAATTCAATTAATGCATTACTACAATAAATTAGGCATTTCTAACGAAGTACATTAAAGCGTATGGGGCATATTTCGTAACTGCTGAATGACTAACATACAGGCTCTCTGTTTAAAATCTCTTCCAAATTGCAGCCCCTCAACTCCCAATCTATTTTTACTTTTTTCCCATTTTCTTAAATTAAGGTATTACATGTGCACATATCTTCCCATTGCCCCCCCCCCACACACACACACACTCCCATACGTGCCCCCACCCTCCCAATCTATTTTTAAAACACAAACTTAACCCATCAGAGGCTACTGTTGGAGGGGAGGGGGGCCGGGGAGGAGGGACTCAAAACTATTCCCGCCGATGGTCACAGTGAGATTTTTGTGTTCAGTTTTGCACTGAGACCTGAGTTGCCTGTCTTTTTTAACGAATAATTCTTAAAACCAGCGGCTGGCTTAAAAGCTGCCTAGGTGAACGAGGAGAAATGTGGTCTTTCTGAGAGGGGTTGGGGAGCACGCCGGCCAGGGGGCGACTCCTGGTTATTGACAAGATCTGGAACCCGCTGTGCTGGCCTGCCCCGTGCCCACCTCGCCCGAGGGGTGAAGACAAGTAATAACGGAGGCCTAAAAATACAGCAGCCAGAATCAATGTGTGGCGAGGAAATTCCAAGCTTTATTAAATGCACTTTTGGTGAAAGAAGCCCTACGGAGAATTTCTTAATAAACTTCCAGGAGGGAGGCGACGGTGGCATCTGAGGAATGCCCAGCCTGGGGGGCCCGAGGGGGTTGCCAGCTGGTGTCTGCGATGGTGGTTTCATCTGGCCGGACTCCTGGCCCCGAGTTGGAGGGTTCTGCTCGGATCGCAGGCGCCCCCGGTGAGGAAAGGGCCGGCGAGCGGAGCCATCGCAGTAGGTGCTCCTAGAGTGAAGATGCATGGCCAGCAGATACTGTCCGCTACTGACCATCCCCACGTGCACCACGCCAGCATCCAGAACATTCTTTTTTAAAAATATATATTTCATTGATTTTTTTACAGAGAGGAAGGGAGAGGGATAGAGAGTTAGAAACATCAAGGAGAGATAAGTATCGATCAGCTGCCTCCTGCACACTCCCTACTGGGGATGTGCCCATGACCAAGGTACATGCCCTTGACCGGAATCGACCCTGGGACCTTTCAGTCCGCCGCAGGCCGACGCTCCATCCACTGAGCCACACCGGTTAGGACAGGGACATTCTTCTTGGGGTGTAGCCTGGATCCCCCCAAGCGCCAGTGTGAGCTCAGTTCCTCCATCCGGTCCAGAGCAGAACAGGGACAGCTGCTCTGCACCCCTGGTTCACACGGGAGGGCCCTCTTGTCATCTGCCTTGTCTCCAGAATCGATCCTCCTGCTCCCAGGAACACTCTCAGAGACGCCCCAAACCACGGCAGCCAATTACTAAGCACTTCCTTTCATTCCCACAGTTACCCCAGGCACTGGCGCAGCCTTCCTGGTGAGCGCCCCCGTTCCTGGGTGATGTGGGGGTCGGGAAGTAACACAAGGCTCCTTCTGGTTGATGTGTCACCTATTACAGTCCTCAGAGCCTCGGGGTCAGTGGTTCCATTTGCAGGACCAGCTCAGTGCCAGAGCTGACACGCTCTGCAGATCATTTCATCAACGCCCGCGACAACCCTGTTGGATGGATATATTTTTTAATATATTTTTATTGAGCTGAAACCAGTTTGGCTCAGTGGATAGAGCATCGGCCTGCGGACTGAAAGGTCCCAGGTTCGATTCTGGTCAAGGGCATGTACCTTGGTTGTGGGCACATCCTCAGTAGGGGGTGTGCAGGAGACAGCTGACTGATGTTTCTCTCTCATCGATGTTTCTGACTTTCTATCCCTCTCCCTTCCTGTCTGTAAAAAATCAATAAAATTATATATTTTTAATAAAAATATATAATTTTATTGATTTCAGAGAGGAAGGAGGGAGGGAGGGAGAGAGGGAGAGAGAGAGAGAGAGAGAGAGAGAAACAGCAATGATGAGAATCATTGATCAGCTGCCTCCTGCACGCCCCCAATTGGGACTGAGCCCACAACCCGGGCATGTGCCCCTGACTGGAATTGAACCTGGGACCCTTCAGTCCCCAGGCCAATGCTCAAATGGATGGATATGTTTATCTTTAGTTCATGGATGAAGAAATCCCTTCTAAAGATCTCACTACTAATAAGTGACTGGGATTCCAGCTCAGGGCCATCTGACTTGGAGCCCCCCCGGCCGCCACGCCGGGCTAGGCCCTGGTTCCGCTCCAGACTGCCGTCAAGGCTAGGGTGGCTGAAAGGGCTGCACAGGACCTCAAGAATAACCTTCTTTCTGGGGTCGAGACCCCATTCTAATTCATGGTCTTCTATCTATGGAGAGAAGGTGGGTGATTCATAAAGCTGATTTTAAATGTAATTCTTCGGAGATGTCTAGAAATAAGCTCTGTTTGTGCACCTGTCACGGTTCATGATAATGGTCTATGAATACACTTGTCTGTCGCGCTGGTCTGTGACCCATTCCCAGGTGGAGATTGTAGGGCTGCTGTTATATTTTCAGTACCTAACACACTGCCACTTACTGATAAAACATGTTCGTAATGTGGGTGAATGACTGACAGTGGATGGATGGGTGAGGGAATGACTGACAATGGCTGAGTGGATGGTGGATCAATAGGTGGATGTATGTATATATGGATGGATGGGAGGAAGGATGGATGGGTGAATGGATGACACCTACACAGTCCACATTTAATTACCCCAATTCTCAAATTCAAAAGTAGTTACAGATAGCCTAAACCGGGTTGGCTCAGTGTATAGAGCGTCGGCCTGCGGACTGAAAGGTCCTGGGTTCCATTCTGGTCAAGGGCATGTACCTTGGTTTCAGGCACATCCCCAATAGGGGGTATGCAGGAGGCAGCTGATCGATGTTTCTCTCTCATTGATGTTTCTAACTCTCTATCCCTCTCCCTTCTTCTCGGTAAAAAATCAATTAAAAAATATATTTTAAAACGTAGTTACAGATACCTACAGGTCCCTTTGTATGCATGTCACTCTCCCTACTCCTCACTCCCCCCCCCCCCCCAAAAAAAAGCCACCTGGTTTGAGAGCACTGAACAGTTGGGAGATGAAAAATCTAATCTCATCTCTCCTCTCCCGCAACCCGCCCCCCCCCCCGCCCCCCCATGAACTCAAGGTGTGATCCTGGGCCAGCCACTTGCTTTCTCATCCGAAATACAAGGAAGTTGGGTGGATGATATTTGAGGCCCTTTCCAGCCCTAAATTTCCATAATTCTAGGGCGATCCACCCACCTCAATCAGACTTATCTAAATAATCGCACAAAAAACACCAACCACTTCATGCTGGAGAAACACAGTCATAATAAACTAAGCAAAACCAAATGCCCTTCAATATCCTGTTGTGAACTATAAAATGTCCCCTAAAATCACATTTTCCCCTTGAAACAGGATGTAGGAAAAAATATTTTCCTATTAAGTCCTTTTAAAGTGCAAAGGAAAGCATTTATTCTGCGATTTGCCATCCAACTCAATAAAAAGCCGAGGACCCGGTCGCCCTAATTATGGAAGATACTGTCAGCAAGCAACGGGGGTAGGAGTCCAGGCTGGGAACCAAGATGCCGGCGCCTCCGCCACCGCCAGCGCCGGCGATGGCTGGACACGCTTTCTGGAGCGAGTGCCAAGCGCACACCGAGCAGTTTATTTCTGCCATTATGTCGGGGAAACCAGTAAATGAGTTTTTATGAGGTGATTTATGAAACTCCTGGGGTGGACGAAGTGAGTGCCGGGAAGAAGTGGCACCGACTTCCAAACCTGTGGGGGTGAAGGGAGAGAGAGGACTTGAACTTGGGAGCTGTTAATGACGTTGTCACACGCTGTGTCTTTTCAGACGGGCGAAGCGAAGTGAGACAGTCCCTTAGGAGGGGCAGACAGGCCGGAAGAGCTCAGAGGGGCGAGGCCTCATCCTTCCTGTGCAGGAAAGCCTCCTCCGGGAGGAGCCCTTTAAGGGCAGTGCCCCCGTCTCCCCGATTCCCGTAGTCCCTTGGAGCGTTCACGAGGAGCAGGCCCAGGGCTGTTGGGAGAGAAATGGGAAAGCGTGGATCTCTCTGTTCATCTGGTGTGGGGGTTTTCTCTCTTTTCCATATCCAGCGTGGAAAGAGAGTGGGTCCAGTTTCTGGGTAGATAGAGGAGCTGGGGATGGAGAAATAAAAGGAAGAACAGAGGACACAGACATAGAAATAAAAAGCTGGGGCTGGGTGGAATCTCTGTTCTCTCTGATGGAGAGACAGGATTCAAACCCAACAGCAGCATGTTTGTTTATATTCCAAAATACAAAGGGGTTTCACCAGAAAAAACTTAGGATCAAAGGAGCTTGTGTAGGCCCAGGCCCTATTCATTCCCCCATTCCCGGAGCTAGACTGGATTTACATTTCAAGGCCCTCTCCCTGACACCTGGGGCAAAGTTAAGAGTCAGTACTGATAACGCACCCAGCCCTTTTGGTGGATGTGTTTCCAAGACGTGGCTCTGCCTGGCACCTCGGATTCAGCTGACACTGATTTAAAGAGTGCTCAGGTGCCTTCCCTGGGGGCCCTCTACACTCTGGAGAGACACACAAGGAGTGTGAGTCCTTCTTGTGATCACCCACCTTTCTGTTGGAGTGGACCCCCTGTGGTAGGCAGAAGGAGTCCACATTGGAACACCTGGACTGTGTGACTGTAGATTCATGGCCAGGGCTGATGGGGCAGCAGGTGGAATGAAAATTGTTCATTAGCTGGCCGCCAGAGCGGGAGATTATCTTGGACTGCGTGGGTGGGTCCCCCCATAATCACAAGGGTCCTTCCATGTGGAAGAGAAAGGAGGTGTCAGGCCGATTGGTTGTAAGAAGGACTCATGCTGCTATTGCTGGCTTTGGAGATGGAGGAAGGGGCCACAAGTCCAGAAAGGTGGGCAGCTTCTAGGAGCTAGAGAAAGCAACGTGGATTCCCCCTACAGTTTTCAGAAAGAACACAGCTCTGCCCACACCTTGACGTTAGCCCAGTGGTCAGCAAACTCATTAGTCCACAGAGCCAAATGTCAACAGCACAACGATTGAAATTTCTTTCGAGAGCCAATTTTTAAAAAAAACTTAAACTTCTTCTAACGCCACTTCTTCAAAATAGATTGGCCCAGGCCGTGGTATTCTGTGGAAGAGCCACACTCAAGGTGCGGTTCTCGAGCCACAGTTTGCCGACCATGGCTTTGGCCCAGTGAGACCCATTTTGAGATGTTGACCTCTAGAACTAGAAGCTAGCAAATGTGGATTCCTTTAAGCCACGACGTTTGTGCTAATTTGTTGCAGAAAAACTAGCCCCAACTGCGAGAATATGTCCCGACAGGCACGTTTGAGCCTCATGAGTCTGGATGCTGAGCCATAGCTGACCGGACCAGGCACGGATGTCTGTCCTGAGCTGGGCCAATGTTCTCCTGCACGCTCAGAATCTGGGCTTGGAACCGACGCAGCTGTGACAAGAAGCGAACAAACTCAGGAGCTGATGGAAGCCCTGGTTTGTAGAGATAATTATATTGAGGGAGAGAGAGGTGGCGAGAGCTCTGGTAGCGTTCTAGTGCCTAGCTCCCTTCCAAGGTGAAGTACAAGTATGCAGGACAGACCCCTAGCCCGATCCCTTCCTCCCGCTGACTCTGCAAAAGAGCCCATGTCCTCGGCTCAGAGACGTCGAGAGATCAGCTCCAGCCAACCGAAAAGTGCGGGGCGCTGGCGGTTGTCCAACAACCAGATGGCGGGGGCTGGCTCCGGAGGGGGGCGGGGCCGGGGGAATGTGCATTTAGGAAGAAATCCCTGCTCACAGAAGCAGAAGTATATAGGTGTTCCTGTTTTCATACCTTTTCCTGAAAAGGCTCAGAGAGGTCAAGCAGCTCCCTTAATGTCACACAGCTGGTGAGCAGGGAAGCTGGCATTCAAACCCAGATCGTTCAGTTTCCAAATCTCAAGTGTTTTTTGTTTGTTCGTTTGCTTTTCTTATTACTCATTCTTGGCTATTTCCTGGGATTCGTTTTCTCCCCGAGGGATGTCTGACAGGATCGGGCCTAAATGGGCAGTCGGATGTCCCTTTCACAATCCAGGACTGTTGGGTCTCAACTGCTTGCCTGCTTGCCTCCCTGATTGTCCCTAACTGCTTCTGCCTGCCAGCCTGATCACCCCCTAATCACTACCCTGACAGCCTGATTGATGCCAAACTGCTCCCCTGCCAGCCTGTTTGCCCCTAACTGCCCTCCCCTGCAGGCCTAGTCTCCCCCAACTGCTCTTCCCTACAGGCCTGGGCCCCCCAACTGCCCTTCCCTGCGGGCCCAGTCACCCCCAACTGCCCTTTTCTACCAGCCTGGTCACCCCTCACTGCTCTCCCCTGTAGGCTTGATCGCCCCCAACTGCCCTCCCTTGCAAGCCTGGCCCCTCCCAACTGCCGTCCCCTGCTGGCCATCTTGTGCTGGCCATCTTGTGTCCCTATGGGGGCAGGATCTTTGACCACATGGGGGCAGCCCTCTGTGTGTTGGAGTGATGGTCAACCTGCATATTACTCTTTATTACATAGGATATGCTGCAGTAGCAACCAGCATGCATCTCCATGGACAGCGAGAACAAAGGGTGCCTTCACGCTGCCAGCACACGTACTTGGCTGGCCGTGCCCCATAGCATCGTCTCTAGGGACCAGGCCGATGAACACTGGACTGTTATGGGTTGTCATGGCAGAAGGTAAAGAGAGCAGTGAAGCACGTGGGATTCCTTCAATTTGCAACACGCGTTTCTTGTTATGGCCAAGTCAGTCATCAGTAGGTCAAACAACTATCACCCTCCCCTGGGAGAGACCCTGCCTCCGAGGGAACAACAGAGACCACTGCAGACAGCCTCCAGTTTCTATATTATCGTGACACGTTCACGATGCCAGGGGTCCAGAAAACTCGGGTGTCCTGCGCTGCCCCACAAGAATTCCCACTCTGGGCACTGAGCGCCTTCTCACGCCAACTTTCCCCAGGCAGGAGGGCCATGCAAGCAACTGAAATAAGGCCATAAAAACATTTATTTAGAGTAAAACCGCTGTTTGAAACTATGGCCTCGGCTCACCCCTGCTTGCTTCAAATAAAAGAATAATTAGTTTCCAGTTTGAGACCTTGAGAGCTGCAGAAGAAACCCCTTGAAGACTAGACCCAGAGGAGTAAACCGGTCGGCGCCAATTATGTAGCTACACCGCCTGTTTTTACAAGATAGGGCCATTTTCCCACGTCTAGCAGAATACATAGTTAGAAGATAAAGAATGAGCAATAAGGTCATTCATAGTCTATTGGCAACCCCTTCCCAGATGTGGCCTTAGGGGCTGTTCGCCAAACATAGGGCAAGAACATTCATGGTTCAGACCCCTTTAAAAGGACTGCCTGCACCCGGGATGGTGCGGTTGTTGAGTGTTAGGTCTCTGACCATCCTGGCCAGTTTTCAATAAATTCTCGCCTGCTTATTACCAACTTAACCGCCTCCGTGGTCGTTGCAACTCGTCGTAGAAGTCGCCCCACAACACAACCTTCCCAAGGGATGTGACAATGATTTCTGGGTGTCTGTCATGGGTTGCAACATACGCTCTTTCTGGCCGAAGCTGCACTTAAGGGCATCTATGCAAGTCCCCAAATGAATCCACACTGCCTGCATCTATCCTGATGGTGCAGAGATGAGGCTGGAGGGGCCTGTCCTTGGGAACTCCCCTTTGCCTTGCTGTCTTGCAGAGAAGAGCGCCTGGCCTAATGAATGAAATATCGTTATTGATGAAACCTCCTTTAGGTGCTGGGCAGCCTGTAGCATCCCTCCACCCTGCTCTTCCTTTGCATCCATATCCCCTCGGCTCTATGGGGTTTCAAATAGCCCACTGTCAGCTGAAGATCCCTTGCTCTCTGAGGTTAAGAGAATAAAATAAAAAGAAGGATGAGAAGGAAATCTCATAGCCCACCGTCTGTGGGAAGACTAATGTATCGCCTCCCCTCAGACTTCCCTAAGGATAGCATGTACTTGTGGTCACGTGTGCCTTGGATAGACTGATGTTTTGTGTGTGTGTGTGTTTAAAAATATATTTTATTGATTTTTCACAGAGAGGAATAGAAAGTCAGAAACATCTATGAGAGAGAAACATCGATCAGCTGCCTCTTGCACACCCCCTGCTGGGGATGTGCCCGCAGCCAGGGCACATGCCCTTGACCTGAATCGATCCTGGGACCTTTCAGTCCGCAGGCCGACGCTCTATCCGATGAGCCAAACTGGCTTCGGCTAGCCTGATGTTTTGAGCTCACTTGTGTGTCATCTCCTCAATCTTCTCTGCTCTTGCAGATCCAGAGGAAACTTAGACCTTTATTCCGACTCTCCTGCACCTCCCCCCCCCCCCCCCCCCCCAAAAAAAATAACTCCACAACTGCACCAAGCACACTACCCACATTGAAGATTTGGTGTAGCTCAACTCTCTCCCACTCAAAGCCCTCCCCTACGACCTGGCCTCCTTCCTGGGTTCTGGCCCCCCTCTTACTCTAATTCACTCGGGCACTACGTTAGGCAGAACTCTTGACCCCTCTTCTGCTCTGCCCCAGCCTTACCTGCAAAGCAAAGACTCACTAGTGTCTCCCTTACACAAAGGCTCAGGTATGCAATACCGAATCATTGGCAGAGATTTGTCATTTCTTTCTCACTCTCTCTCTCTTTCTCCACAGGCAAAAGAAAGCTGTATGGGGGGGGGGGGGGGCAGAAGGTCGCGGGTGTGCGTCTCTTGGGGTTCGGGGCGCCACAGGGAACCCGCCTCGCGAGCAGACGCCGGCAGGCCTAGGCCGGAACCTTTGTGCTCGCGGCGCGGTTGGCGGGCGGAGGCGTGCAGTGACGGACCAGTCCTCCAGCGGCCGGGTTCGCGCAGTGGTCGCCGGCTGCTGACGTGAGCCAGCCGGGTGCGGGGCTGCTCTGTGCGGGGCGCGATGGCGGTAGACATCACCCTCCTGTTCCGGGCCAGCGTCAAGACCGTGAAGACTCGGAACAAAGCGCTGGGAGTGGCGGTGGGCGGCGGGGCCGATGGCAGCCGCGACGAGCTGTTCCGCCGCAGCCCCCGGCCCAAGGGCGACTTCTCCGGCCGCGCGCGCGAAGTGGTGAGCCGGTTGCTATGGGAACGGCGGGCGGGAGGAGGTGGGCTCGGGCCCGCGACGGGGACTCGGGCACTCAGACCGGACCCTGTCCCACAAGCGTGTGCGAAAGAAGCGCCCGGAGAAAAGTGGTCCGGAAGGGGGACAGGAGGGTGGACCCCGGGGAGCCGACCGCTGTCTCGGGAAGGGAGCAGCCTCGATTCGAAGGATGGGGACGTGTATGGGGGAGCACATGTCTCGGGCGGGGGCGGGGGAGAGACGGTCGGGAATGTCAGTTCGCCAAGTTCAGGGGCTGCTTTGAGGGAGGGTGAGCTCGCTGTCACCGCAGCCCCGAACGCCGGGAAGCTTCCCTGCGGCTCCCCGCTTTCTTGTGGCTGCACTGACCAGGGTGCATTCGCCTCAGGCGCTTTCCCGCTTCGTGCTCCCCCGTCCCCCGCGGTGAGGTCAAAGGTCACGTTCCGCTGACCTCTCCCTTCCCCTGGCCTCCTGCAGGCCATTAGGGCCCCTCTAGGGATCAGTTCGTCTGCAGGCTGGTGCAGGGTCATCTTTCACAAACTCCCCGGCACGGCCATCGCAACTGCTTCCTGTCCCCTGGACGCGGCAGGCTGTCGTCCAGGAGAGCAGGGACCTTTCCCCCCTACCCCCCGGGTGGGGACAGGGTGAGCTCGACCTCAGGAACCCAGGGCCCCACTGGGCGTTGCTTAGTGTATGGTTAGTATTGAGTGAAAATGAAAATGAACAGATGGTGGTGGGTCTTCCCCACGAAACTGCAAGGGGAGAGGACACTGTGTAAGGGGTGTTGGCCTTGGTCACCCTTGTATCCTTGGCACCCGGGGGGCTGTTGCTCTTGTGTAGCCCCACACATAAACAGCTCTGTCTGGACTCTTTTAAGAAATAAAAATGTAGCCGAAACCGGTGTGGCTCAGTGGATGGAGCGTCGGCCTGCGGACTGAAGGGTCCCAGGTTCGATTCGGGTCAAGGGCATGTACCTTGGTTGCGGGCACATCCCCAGTAGGGGGTGTGCAAGAGGCAGCTGATCATTGTTTCTCTCTCGTCGATGTTTCTGACTTTCTATCCCACTCCCTTCCTCTCTGTAAAAAATCAATAAAATATATTTTAAAAAAAGAGAGAGAGAAAAATGCAAAATTCCAAAAGACGGTGCAGAGCTTTGGGAGGTACCAATGAAGCTTACGTTTCACTAACTTCATGGTAAATCCACTTCTGTTTGGCACCCTCCAATACCTGGCACTTTGCAGACACTCATTTTTTTAAATGAATGTATGTATGCATGCATTAATGAGTGGCAGTTTGCAGGGGATATTCAAGCATTGGCAGGGGGTGGGGGTTGAGCAGATGCTTACTGATAGGTTTATAGCACAGTTTAAAAGGACTGGAGGGGGAAACAAACACACTAACCAAACAAGTGCCATCAAGCCCGGTGGGTGTGTGGAAATGTGCCAGTTGCACCTGAGCGCCGGGAACAGCTGTGTAGAGGCAGTGGTTCCTGAAAAGTCTTGGGAGAGGAATGCTGGTTCCAGGGCCGGCGGGGTAGAAGGGCACCGCAGGCTGAGCAGGGTCATTCACACGAATATCCGGAGATAGGTGACTGTATGCTCGCTCATATACACTCAGTGCATGGCTACCCATTCAATTACAAACAAATTGGTAAGGATATTTCACATTTTGCTTTATAAGGGAGATACTTACATCTAAACGGGTGCAAACAATAAGGAGCTTGATTAGTTTAACTTGGTGGGACTGATGGGGACCCTGGGAGTGGAGAGAGGACTCGGATTTAGAAGAGTTATGTTTGAAATTGGTCCTGCCACTTAGAAGTGGGTGACTTGGACAAGTCCTATTACCTGAGTCTCATTCTCCCTTTCTGTAAAAGGGGCATGATAATACTTTAACGGAAAATCGAATCTTGAGGCTCTTAGGAGACCGCATGCATCATAAAGAACCGTACCGATTTTTATCGTTCCTCTTCACTCCCTACCTCAACCCGTGTGGGTTGTTCAGACTGTTTTCCTCGCTGGTGTCAAGCTGTCCTCCCTATACCACTTAGCTTTCTTGTACTTCAATTCCTTGCTCCTAAAGGGGAACCAAGAGAGTTCTTGAGGAATCAGTGGAAATCTGGTGTGGGTATCAATAGCCTCAAAGGTGGAGACGGCAGCATTCCTCTGCCAAGGTGAGACGCTCGGTCAGTGATGGCAGACGTGTATGCGGCCAGGACGAACCCGGTCCTCTCTTCCTCCCGGTGGCCATGGGAGCATGCGCGTTTCCCAGCAGATCTGTAAGCTCAGAACCCTCACAGCGTCGTGCCCCAGACAGCCAGGGCCTGTTCTGGGGCCTGACAGTCCAGTCACAATCTGCTGACATCTTCCCTGCCACAGAGTGAAAACAACCTGTATAACTAATGCTGAACCACGTGCACTATGTTCTTCGTGTACTGAAAGGGCCTTAAGTTCGTGTTGTGCAGGCTTCCCGTGTTAATGGTGGGACAGCTGGTCCCCAGGCCAGTGAAACGACTTGTCCAGAGTCCTGCTGTCTGAGCTCAGGGCACAGAGTCTGAAGTGGAAGCCAGCTGCTCGGATGCTATTTATGAGGCCCCCAACCGACATCCTCCTGCTTTAGTTTCTACTCTAATTTTAAACCAAAAATTCATTTGGGGGGCTTTAGAATGGCTGTGAGCCCTAACTGATTTGGCTCAGTGGATAGAGCGTCGGTCTGTGGACTGAAGGGTCCCGGGTTCGATTCCGGCCAAGGGCGTGTACCTTGATTGTGGGCACATCCCCAGTGGGAGGTGTGCAGGAGGCAGCTGATCGATGTTTCTCCCTCATCGATGTTTCTAACTCTGTCTTTCTCCCTTCCTCTCTGTTAGGAAAAAAAAAAAAAAAAAAAAGAATGGCAGTGACTCTTCTTCTAAAGTTAATACTGAATTCATAACTGGAAACGGAATGGTATTTAGAGCAGAGAGACCTGAATTGGATGCCTCTGACTTACTTTATGAATTGGAATGCCTCTTACTTACTGTATGAACTTGAGCAAGATCTTTAACCTCTATTTCCTCACTTCTAAGGTAGAGTAATAACAATCATATGAGGTTGTTATGCAGATGGAATGAGAGAAGGTATGCAAGTGCCTGCACAAGTGTGAATTCTTTTGGTCGCAAGTGACAGGAACCTAATCATGTAAATTAACCTGAGCAAAATGGAGGTGCCTCAGCGCAGACAGCTGGGGATCAGGCTGGAGCTTCTTTTCCTAGATCGTCTCCGTCAAACCCCAGGCAGGGACTCTGGTTGGTTCCGGTTGGATCCTGAGTCTCGTTTATGGCATCAGAGGGACAAGAGTCTTCAAGTGGCCCAGGTCGTGTGTCTGCGCCGATGGGCGGGTGGGATGCTATGGTTGTTGCCCTCCCAGGACCTCGGAGGGGAGGGCTACCTCTGGGAGTATGGAGTGAGGGATGGTGGGCAGGCAGATCCAACCAAAACAGCCTTCACAGTGTCTAGCACGGTGCCCGACTTGCTTCCACCCTGCCTGCCTGGTTGTCTTCAACTCGGGGGGATGAAAGGCTGCAGTGGGAGCTTGTAATGACAGGCTGTGGGTGTGGGGATGTGCCTGAAGGTGCCTCATATGGCAGCTCTTCATTTTCTCACTGAAGTTACGAAAGGTACAGAGGCCACGGAGTGCCCCACACAGGACCCAAGGCGCCTCTAAGCGGCCAGACCGTCCAGGGAGCTGGGGCCAATGGAAAGCACAGGAGACCTGTGTTGTAGCTCAAGGCCAGCCACTAAGTGGGCAGGCCACGGAATCTCTCGTGGCCTCAGGTTCCACATTGGTAAGACTGAGAACATAGATGGCAGTGAGTCCTGGTAAAGATGTTTTGATTGCATATAAGGCAATGGTGGCCCTGAGTTGTTGGGAATTCTGTTTTCAGAGTAGGCGTGCTGATAAGGTTCTGTCTATTATACATGAAAGCTAGACGTGGTTTATTTTTCATTTTCTTAGGAATTGGTTGTCTTGAATTCTTGGCTGTGACTTGAAGCCAGGTGATCTGGTCCTTACTTCTCCGACCTCACCTCCTCTCACTCCTTTTGACTCTCTCCCGCCCCCTCGCCGCTCCGTCTTTCTCGCTCCACCGGGCGCGTTCCTACCGCAGCCCTTTACATTTGTTCCCTCTACGTGAACATTTTTCTCCCAAGTTCAACGTGGTTTGCTTTTTGGGTTTCTGCTCACATGTTGCCCGAATGAGACCTTCCTCGGCTGCCCTGCATAAAGCAGCTTCCTTTTTCTGTACCTTAGTCTGCTTTACTCTTTTCATTATCTACCATGGTGGTCGGCAAACTGCGGCTCGCGAGCCTCATGCGGCTCTTTGGTCCCTTGAGTGCGGCTCTTCCACAAAACACCACGGCCTGGGCGAGTCTGTGTTGAAGAAGTGACTTTAGAAGAAGTTTAAGTTTAAAAACGTGGCTCTCCAGAGACATTTCCATCGTTGTGCTGTTGATATTTGGCTCTGTTGGCTAATGATTTGCCGACCGCTGATCTAACACATTGGGTATCCATTTATTTATCATTTATCTATAGAATGTATGCTTCCTGAAAACAAAGATTTTGTGCTTTTTAGCCCTGAATTCGTAGGTTCTAAGGACATTGGTACTCAATAAATACTTCTTGAATGAATGAAGGAGTGGTAATTCACAGGGTCACTTTGCTTTTATTCAGTTGTTGTCTGTCCAGGGCTCCTTCCAGTTCTGGGAATGAATGACCCTAATATTCCTTAATAGTACACAGTACCTGGAGTAAACATTAGATAAAAATTAGCTTTTATTTTATTAAATAAAATAAATGTATTTTATTTTGTAGATGTGTTCCGACCTCAGTCAGACACATAAATAGTATAACAACTCAGGGATAAGTGACAGCCACAACTCAGCATGATTCCACAGGTCCTCCTTGGTTTGCTTCTGAGACGTTTTGTTGACTTCTGTGCCATGTTTGGGACCTAAAGGTTGGGCTGGGACCACCAGGGTAGCTGGAAATAGACTTCATTCAAGGATTAAGTATAGTTCTACTTAAACAGGATTTCAGCCAAGGGAGCAGGGTTTGGAAAAGCCGTATCAGGCAGCAGGTGCCAGAGGTCAGTGAGAATCAGAATGACAGGTGATAGGGCCGAGCAGGACAGGACTAGATCAGGAGACCGTTGGTTTGGGATGCAGGCCTCGCACAGAACATGAGCATATTGAATCACATCTTTTTGTTCTATTTAATGCAGAAGCCTTTTTGCAGATGCAATAAGGAGCAGCTTTGGTTAAGGCTAGGCTAGGGTGTGGGGAGAGCGGTGAGGCGCCTGCTCTCTACCCCCCTACTCCCTTCTTGAGCCCCTTTGGAACCAACCGAAGGGCTCAGGGGCACAGAGGTTAAAAACCATGTGGTCACATTCCCCCAGGCCTCCCTCAGCTGCATGATGCTGTGTTCGTGTGGATTGTAGTAACCGAGTGTGTATTGTCAGCAGAACTCGGTGCCGGAGACTTTCATGCTGTTAATAGTGAGCCTTTGCCTGGCCAGTGCGGCCAGTGGCTGAGCGTATGGAGAGGGAGGCCTGTCTCCCCAGCCCGGCCAGCACTGGGCGGGGCCTCCCTCACCCGCGTGCCAGGCTCTCACGCAGTCCGTCTTCTCACTGCGCTCTCTTCCTCCCCAAAGCAAATGCATCCTGGTGGTAACGATCGCATCCCATGTCGCAGCGGGATGCTGCTCGGGGATGGTCGCCCATGTTCTCCCTCCTGCCAAGAGAAATCTGCACGGGGCCAGCGAGTTCCCCATTTCCTGGGATTCTAGTTGGCAGGCACCGACCGCTCATCGTGTCGCGCACCTGGGTGGGGCTGCTGAAGCCATCTCCTCGGGGTCACACCGAACTCCTCCTGTCCAGGGTCCGGCTCTGCCTCGCCAGCTGGAGAACCAGATTTGTCAACACGCTGCGGGCAGAATCATCTGTCAGGACAGCTGTCAACTGAGCTCACACCAACTGGCCCCTGGTATCCCATGTAATAAAAGCCCAATGTTGGGTTAAAGTCAGAATACAAGTTTACTTCTTTACTTGGAGCACTATGACTAATAGGAGGATACAAATCCTGCAAAATCAGTTTATTTTTGAGCTGCTGCTATAGGTCAGGAACTCTGTTAGGACTTTGCATACCGGATCTCCTTTCTTTCTTTCTCTTTTGGGGGGCTGGGAAGATGATGTGTGATTTTACAGTATTGATTGTAATATGAATAACAGGCTAGAATTCATACACGCTTGATGTTCGAGGTTTCTTCTTACATGGAAGCCCAATGGGCTCCCTCTGGTGGGTGCAGTGTCAGCAGAGTCCGCAGTGGTTAATGACGGCGTGTATTACGAAAACCTAATGTGTTTAAAGACATATTAGGTTGAAAGCTGGCTTCGAAAGAGGCCCCCGGGAACCTCTAATAGGGCGTGAGTGAACAGAGGAGTAAGGTCAGACGTGTAGAATGAACGCACGTCACGCAGATGTGAAAAGCCGTGCACAGTTGTAATTCTAAACTCGATAGCACGTTTTTCTTCCCAACTTTCAGGGTCTCAGAGTCTGTAAGCCCCGGAGTGTGCCAGCTCCTGCCTGTCCCAGGGGAACAGGGGCTGCTTGTCAGCACTTCCTTCTGGGGCCCTGAGCTGTCCTGTACGCACGTTACTGTCCAGATTCCTCTTTACCTGCAGACAGGCGGCGTGCAAACCCGTTAACCGAACGTTTGCCTTCTGGTCTAAGTAGAAGTGACAGCAGCGTGTCTGGACTCAGAGACAGTGAGGAAATAATTAAAAAGCGTAAGTGTTCGTTGCAGATACTTTTAGAGTTTGCCATTAAGTAGCTGTGTTTTTCGAGACCTCACCTAACCTCCCTTTTGTTTTTGGTTCATTTTTTCATCTTCTTTGTTTAATGAGAGGCTTTGGCTCCATAATCCTTAAGGACCTTTCAACAGGGGACTCAGTGCTCTCCTTTCCAGTGTTCTCCCCAAGGATATATTTTTATTGATTCTTAGAGGGAGGGTGGGAGGGAGGGAGGAAGGAAGGTGGAGAAAGAGAGAGACATCAGTCATTTTCTTCCTATACACACCTTGACCAGGAATTGAACTGGCAACCTTTTGGTGTGTGGAATGATGCTCCAACTATGTGAGCTACCCAGGACCAGGGTGCCAATATATTTTTAAACTAGCGGCCTGGTGCACGAATTCGTGCATGGGTGGTGTCCCGAGGGGTGTGGGGCCAGATGTAATTGGTCCTCCGGGGGGGGCGATGGAATGCCCTTGCTGGCCTGGGATCTGGATCCATCCCACTGGTGTTCATGCTGATTGTCAGGACCCACTTGGAGGCCGCTTTTATATGATTTCTTTTCTGCGGAGCATCTAGGGCGGGGAAGCAGCCACAGTGCTGGAGGCCGACTTTCAGGATCATGTGGTGGTGCTGGTCCCTTGATGCCTGGCCCATTCTCTGGAGATTGGACCTGCAGGAATACTGGGTGTGATGGGGCCAGCACCGTCCGCCTGTGGGGACGGGAGTGGCGGGAGCAGGGCTGCAGGCAGAGAGGGAACTCGAGGCTGCAGTGGGAGGGGCTGGGTGGTTGCGCTGAGACCTGCCCTTGTGCTGACTGCAGCCTTGCAGCACACAGTTCCTTTCAAGGTGCATGAATTTGTGCACTTGGCCCCTGGTATCCTATATAATAAAAGCCTAATATGCTAAGTGTCCAACCATTTGTTCAACCATTCGACCAGTTGCTATGACACACACTGACCACCAGGAGGGCAGACACTCTGACCAGTAGGTTAGCTTGATGCTGGGTCCAATTGATCAGGACAGGGCAAGATAGGCTGGTCATGCCCTGGAGCCCTCCCACAGTTTCTCTGCAGCCCCATTATGCACTTATCCTTGGCCTAACCTGCACCCTCTTACAATCCAGGACCCCTCTGGGGAATGTTGGAGAGCCAGTTTCAGTCTGATCCCTGCAGGCCAGGCCGAGAGACCCCACCAGTGCACGAATCCGTGCACCAGACCTCTAGTATTCTTATAATGGACTTTTATCAGTGGGGCATGCTTTTGAAGTTAACTAACTTTAAAATCCTATATATTAAAAGAGAGACATGCAAATTTGACCGTACCTTCGCTCCTGATTGGCTATGCTACCAGCCAATTAAGAGTGGGGGCGGGACCAAGTGGCGCAAGTCCTGGGCCCCAGGGGTTGAGATGAAAGAGCGGTGGTGGCGAATGCCCAGCCCCTGGGCACTATGAGGGGAAGTGGTGGCGAGCGCCCAGCCCCCGGACCCAGGTGGTTGCAGGCAGTCAGGGCTGGGCTGAGCAGGGCGATGGCTGGGTGCCCAAGGCTGGGCAGGCTGGAGGTGAGCCATCAGTTGGACATCCCCTGAGAGCTCCCAGTATGTGAGAGGGAGCAGGTTGGGTTGAGGGACCACCCACCCCCAGTACACGAATTTTGTGCACTGGGCCCCTAGTCTGATTATAAAAGTCATAAGAGCTCAGCCCAGCTGAGCATCCACCCATGAACCAAAGGTCCCAGGTTCAGTTCCCTGTGGGGGCATATGCCTGGGTGGATGCTCGATCCACAGGACAGGGTGTGCAGGAGGCAGCCAATCAGTGATGTTTCTCTCTCACCAACATTTCTATCTCTCTATCCTCCTCTTCCTTTCTCTCTTCCTAAAAATCAATAAAAACACTTTTTAAAAAATGTAAGCAGAGCTCATTAAACAGAATAAAGAAGAAAATAAAGTTCACATAAAATATTATTGACCAGAAATAGCCACTGTTACAATTTTGATGTATATCTTCCTAGACATTTTTCCTATTAATTAAAAATAGCATTTTTTTCTATGATGCTGTTATGTAGCCCCTTCTTTTTTTCTTTTTCTGCCTTTTTTACTTACAGTGTACTGTGGACATTTCCCACATCAATATACAGTATATTGTTCTGTGTCGCCAATTTATTTGGCTGCGTTACTTTTGAAATGAGAAGCAGAACAGAACACTTAAAGCTCTAGAAAGACAAGTTTTTATTGAGATGCAGTAGGAAATGAATTAATGTCTTTGATTAGAACACTCACGAGTCAGCAGTATCTAATTAAATGTTAAATGCACAGTGGAGGCCGTCCGTCCTTAAAGGAAGACTGCGGTGAAACCTGCAAAGGGAGTAATTTTCCTGTAACTCAGCTGGATTCTCAGTTCAAGTTTTCTTAACCAAGAAAATCATCTACAAATGTTGCATGGATGTCTTAGCTTTCTGGCTGTCATTCTAAAAAATAGTAAGTGATAATAATAGCTACCACTTGTTGGACACCTACCCTACCTGGCACTGGCTGAAAGCTTTTTGGTTCTGTGTGTGTGTGTGTGTGTGTGTGTGTGTGTGTGTGTGTGTTTTAACTTAAATTATTTATTATTGAAAGTATTTTTTTAAATATATATATTTATTTATTTATTTATTTTTTACAGAGGAAGGGAGAAGGATAGAGAGCTAGAAACATCGATGAGAGAGAAACATCGATCAGCTGCCTCCTGCACACCCCCCACCGGGGACGTGCCCACTGCCAAGGTCCATGCCCTTGACCGGAATCGAACCTGGGACCCTTCAGTCCG
Organism: Antrozous pallidus; assembly: GCA_027563665.1. Lineage (NCBI taxonomy): Eukaryota > Metazoa > Chordata > Mammalia > Chiroptera > Vespertilionidae > Antrozous > Antrozous pallidus. Next base: position 120,555,121 of record CM050511.1, on the reverse strand, counting down.
CAGGCTGATGCTCTATCCACTGAGCCACACCAGTCAGGGCTGGCTGAACGCTTTGGAAATGAGCTGACTGTCCTTGCCAGTTAAGTCCCTTTACTCATGAAGAAACCACGTCTAGGAGGTTACGTGACCTGCCGGGACGGGGTGGCGGTGGTGGCGGCGGTGGCAGTGGCGGTGTGCGTGCGGTGGTGGCGGTGGGCGTGCGCCGCGGGTTGCCCGCCGCCCTGCAGGCTCCCTGGATGCAGGGTGTGCGCAGGGCCAGTGCTGCCCGGTTTGCACTCCGTTTGCAGCCCCACAGGGCAGGCCTGGCTGCTCCTCCCCGGTGTGTGTCAGGGCGTCTTCGCCTTAGGGTCATATTTCGGGCCGTAAGGCACATACATTTGGAACTGCCTGACTAGGGGGAGACCGTTGCCACCAAACCAAACTTAAAAAAAAAATTACCTTCCACAGATTCCTTTGTTCTTCTGTATTTTAATAGTTAATGTACTTTAATCATGTGGTGTGGAGGTATGCTTTCGGGGGAAAAGGGGGGACGTTGTGGTTTTAGTTAGTGACATGATGATAAGGAATAAGACCCAACATGCAGCCGTGCAAAATAGGTGTTCAGTCTTTTTTGTCTGTGGGGAACTGTGTTGTTTTTTGTTTATTTGTTCATCCAACAGTCACAGAACTTCGGCTGCGATGACTTCAGAATCGCCCAGGGAGGCAGGGCGAGGCCCTCGCCCACCTCGCTGGCTGGCTGGACGTGGCTTCCCCAGGGCAGGGCTGGGGGGGGGGGTGAGGAGGGGGTTGACGAGGCAGCTTCCTTCTGTACCATCAGCAGGCAGCTCTGGAGGCGGAGGGAAATGAGGCCCTCACTCCTGAAGGCACAGGTCTGCTGCGCCAGCTTTCGGGGTGTTGTGCGGCCATACTCTGTGTGAAGCTGCCAGCATTTGTCCTGCACAATACAGACTCTCACTAAATGGCAACTGCCTTGTCAGCTTCTATTTGTTGAGTGCCTCTGAGTAAAGAGGGCACTTAGGTTGCTGTTGGGGATAGAAAGGTGAGTATGGCTTTCGCCGGGCCGTTAATAGACTTACTGTCTGGAAAGGGCATTCATTCATTCATTCATTCATTCATTCATGCAATCAGTGTTCATCGAGCACCTTCTGTAGACTGCACCCTCTGCCACTGGAGACAGAACAAAACTAAGAGAAAACCTGCTTTCCTGAAGCTTATGTGTTCATGGGAAACTTACAGTAAATAAGGGAACATACATAAAAGCGTGTGTGTCAGGTAGTGGCAAGTGAGCTAAGTGTAAGACATGCTCATGTGGAATCAGAGAATTCGTCAGAGGACCTGTCAGAACTCCGAGGACAGGGAGGTCAGGGGGTGAGGCTGAGAGGAGACTTCTGGGGGAGGGGACCTTCCGTGTGGAAACAGGCGGGAGCAGCGGGCCAGGAACCCGGCAGAGGCTCTGGTGGGAGAGCTCAGTGTGGCCGGGGGCAGTGGAAGCAGGCAGCAGGTGTGGCCTGTCTTCCCCCCTGGCCCTTCCTGATCCACCCCCACCTTCCGCTCTGCCCTCGTGCCAGTAAACTCACCCTCCGGATCAGTTCGGCAGCTGTCCGGCCTCCCCCGGGTGAGCCACGGGGAGGCTCCAGCGGAGGCTGAAGGGTGGGGAGAGAGGTGTTGGTTTGGGAACTGGGTGGATGCTCTGCATCCACAGTCTTGGCTCCGGTGAGGTGGCTGCCCCCCAGGCCCCAGTGTTTCCCTGTAGCCCCGACCCGAAGAGACGGGCCAGGACGCGGGACCTGCAGCTCGGCCTCTTTATCGAAGGCGGTTTTGTAGGAGATCCATTGCTCCTTCTCTCCCTTTCTAGCTCAGCGTTCCCACAGGCAAAAGTCAATAATTGGAGGCTCACGCAGATTTTCTCGTAGCGAAGTGGCAGTTTATGCTTTTCTTCCAAATATGCCCTGGAAGGTGAGAGGTGGGAAATGGCTATGTGGCGTTTGGCCTCCGAGCCTGAGCTGGAGCGGAATCTGTAACCCATTATCCGATTCTGAGCCGGGCGGCCCTGTCTCCCGCCTGTTTTTGTTCCAGGGAAATGTGTGTTTTTACTCTGTCAGCGGGCCGTTTACATACCTAATATACCTAATATTAAGAGGGAATTATATAATGAATACTTGATGTGAAGGGACTAGTTAAATACTTCAACTCCAAGGGATTCCATTAAAGTAATAAGGAAATTACATTTAATTTCAGGTGGTAGAAAGATTTTTTTTAAATGTTATTGCTATTAAGCATGTATTACACACACTCAGCCCACTTTTTGCAAACGAATTCCCAAAGCACAGCTCCTCTTTATACAGGCGGGGAGGAAATATTCTTGCAAAATATGTAGTTTGATGTCTTCTTCGTAACTGCGGAGAGAAGCGTGCTTTTCCAAAGAAGAGAATGTGATGGTTGATTGGGAACTTTTGGAGTTACAGGCTTTCCGTTCTCCCTCCTGAAATAAGAAAATATATATAAATGGGTCCCCAGATGAAGGCGTGGCGGGGTGCTTTAGAGCCCTAATTGACTCCAGACATAGAGGCCGCGATTTGTGAGCAAGCAGTGACAAGAGGAAGTTAAATCAAAATTAAATTAAGGGAAGGAAATAAAAAAAAACAATATCAAGGAGAGGTGATGAATTTTCTGAAAGTGTCTAGATACCTGCCTGTGGGCAGGTGGCAGACGTGTGAATGTATCTCGGGTATGTCAGAAGATGAAATCTGGAAGCGTTTCTGCGCTAGAAAGACCCCTCTCTCTTTTCTGTCCATCACTCGGTGCGGTTCAGTCAGCGCAGGCCGGCTCGCTTCTCTACTTTTCCATGACTCAACTGTCAGCAGGAATCAGGGTCTCCCGTGAGCCCCAGGAGGTGGTATTTTGGGAGACTGGTTTTTCTGCTTACGTGTTGGCGTTCTGTTGGCGTTCCAGCTCATGTAAACAGAGCCCTGGGAGCCCGAGCCCCCCAGACCCCGGCCTCACTGAGTGTCCTCATTGCCGCTCTGTCTCCCTTCTCCAGGCCCGGGAGGACGGGGTCAGCGCTCCGCAGCCCGGCACCGCACAAGGGAACCCACGTTCGTGAATCGAGTGGAGTGGCCCGCGCTTCCTCTTCTCACCTGTCACCACGTGGGCTCAGACCCGCCCTCTTGAGCCCGAGCTTGACAACAGGAGCCGCCCCCCCCCCCGTCCCCCCCCCCGCCGGCCCCGGGCAGAAACGCGCTCTCCTCCTCGTGCTCCCGAGCAAAGGGTTCAGGGCTCTCACTCCCCACACGACCACGGGGCTCGGCTGGTGTCCACAGGTCTTCACACTTAGCTGTCTGAGGACCCCCCACTGTTCCCCCTTCAGCCCACCCTTCCCGATCCCCCCCCACCCGCCGCCTCCACCAGGCCCCTCTGCTCCAGCCGCCTCTGCCGCCTTGCCTCCTGCTGTGTCTCTTGCTTGGATGCCATGCTTCCTATACTCACTCACGTTCTCCCACCTTTAAAGGCACAGCGTGGCCTCTGCTGGTCTCCTGAACTCAGATCACTCGCTGCTGGTGTTACTCAGTAAGCAAGGGACCGTGTGCGGCTAGGACGGCCTCCACACTGTGGTTTGGTGTTGCTGCTTGATGATTGCATTGCTGCTTACCTTTCAGAGTGCTGTGATGTGGTCCCCCAAACTGTATTGCTCCTGTGTGAGCCCGGGGCTGAGAAAGGAGAGGGCAGGACTCTGGCTTGATGCTGGCTGGAGTTTTCCTCAGTGGCTCTTGGGGCTGGTGTGGCAGCCGTTAGATAGGACTGGCACCACATCGTGGTCCTTTCTGCATGCCCAGCGCCTGGCGCCATGCCCGCCCGTGGTAGGCATTCGGTGTGTGGTGTGTGAAGACATGAATAAAGGACATTCTCACACATTTGTTTTCTAGTTTGACCAAAGAATCAACATAGGGGATTTTATGTCTTCAAAAAGCAATAAAAACTCTGAGCTTTTTTCATCATTAATAGTTCTTCCTTTTGCCTGCCTTCCCTTCATACCTAAATGGAAATCAATTTCCTCTAATGATTTTCTTTGCGAAATTGGAGAATAGCTTTTTAGTCGCCTCCTTATAAATAACCTTTCAACAAGTGAAATAGCCTCTAGGACTTGCTTTCTACAGATGAAATGATTCCCCAACCCTTTGTAAAAAATAAGCATTCATTACTTCTTTCTCTAGTTCTTTACAAAACTGGGTTTTTTCATCAGTGTACCACGGGGTGCTCCCGAGGGCCTGGCGAGTCCTGTCCGGCTGGAAGGCCTGAGTCTCTTTCTCTGTTTGTGTTTCGGACTGCCCTGTTGACTTTGAAAAATGTCCACTGCTTGTCAGGTGTAACTTGTCCATTCTCACCTGCTGTGTGTGTGTGTGTGTGTGTGTGTGTGTGTGTTGTGCATGTTAAATGTGTAGCTTGATTTTCTTCCCACTAACATGCTGTATCAGGAGTCTTCTGGTCACAGGCTCCAGAGAGCCCAGTGGACGTTGCTTCAGCGCTGAAGGGAATGCCAGTGAGGAGTCTAGCGGTACGGCTCGGCCTCCGGATGGCTGGACCCTGTGGACAGAGCAGCGTCTGTTAGCGGAAGAGCCGCAGCTCTGCGGGCCTGCTTTCCCACAGGGCCCCGCCCAGAGGGGAGAGGCCTGCACTCCGGGCTCCCACCAGAGCCTGGGACTCGGTCATTCTCACTGGCTCACACAGTGGCGGGTGCCTGTCCTGAAATCCACCGTCTCCGAGGGGAAGGGACACTGCTTGGCCTGCTGAGGCCCAGACACCCGGCTGAGACCAGGGCGCTGCTCCTGCAGGAGGGGCGGTGGGTGTGAGTGGCCAGCAGTAGATGTGCATTGCTCTCTAAATCAGCGGTCACCAACCTTTCAGACTTCACGGACCACCAGTGGTCTGAGGGCCACCGATTGGCGACCGCTGCTCTAAATTGGGCCCCAACGTCGCTGTGAACTGAGGGGCTGCTGAGAATAAACTTTTCATTCACTTCATCAGTCTTTACTGAGCTCCCCAATACGCCAGGCACGTACCAGGTGTTGGAGCACAAACACAAGTGAGCCGGGCCCTGACTAGGAGAAACCCAGGGTCCAGTGCTGTGGTCGGCAAACTGCAGCTCACGAGCCACATGCAGCTCTTTGGCCACTTGAGTGTGGCTCTTCCACAGAATACCACGGCCTGGGCGAGTCTATGTTGAAGTAGTGGCGTTAGAAGAAGTTTAAGTTTTAAAAATTTGCCTCTCAAAAGAAATTTCAGTCGTGCTGTTTGGCTCTGTTGACTGATGAGTTTGCCGACCAGCGGTCCGGTGGAAAGACAGGCTGATAGGGACATAGTGTCAGCAGGATGTCGGAAGCGCTGCTGTCAAAGTGAGCGCATCCAGAGGCAGCAGTGAACTCAGTGGGAGGGCCGTCACGGGAGGGCTTCTGAGGACAGGTGAGTTTTGAGCTGAGCCTTGAAGGGTGAAAGGAACTTTCTAGAATGGGGAAGGAAGGGCCTTCTGAAGGCCCTGGTGAGCCCTCAGAAGTTTTCAGCGGGGGCCTGGCAGGATCAGGTGTGGGTGTTTGAAAGGCCGTCCTGCTGGCTGGTGGGCTCAGCAGAGGCGAGAAGGACCAGCAAGGAGGAAGACAGTTGAGTTGCTGCAGTTATGAAGCCCAGTCAAGACAGAGAGAGGCCTGCGCTAACCCGGTGGCCGCAGGGATGGGACAGGCTTCCAGGTGCATTGCCAGGATTTGGGACCTGTTGGGCGGAGGAGATGAAAATGATCGGTTCTAGACTCCTTCACCTAGTGCGGGTGACTAGGTGGTCAGGGTGAGCTGGGTTTTATGCTGTTTGAGATGCTTGTGAACACCGTGGACACTTGTGTATGAGGCAGTTGTAAATACAGAAACAGAGCTCAGGGAAGGTTTCTGAGCTGGAGCTGCGGATCGAGAGACATGGAGGTGGAGGGCGAAGGCTTGAGGAAGGAGCCTTGGTCAGCAATCCCTGGCCAACGGCATTTGAGAGGCCGACAGAGGCTAAAGCATCAGAGAAAGGGGCTGTGGAGAAGTTCATTATATGGGTCTTTGTCCCAATTTCTTCTTCAGGGACGTAAGCACAGGTGGCCAAGGGTGCCTCAGCCAGTCTCTAAACAGACCCTGACACATACAACCCAAGGTACTTGCTTAATTCTGACCGAGCATAAATGACACAGCAGGCAGACATGCAATGCACGAGTCGCACACGGTTTATTTCCCAGAGTCCCGGTGGTTTCCAGACCTCGGCGGGCCACCCGGGGGTCCACGCCGACAGACACACACACACTGGACGTTGGGCGTTGCAGCTGCATCTCGGCGTCTTGTCTGAGGCCTCGGCTTCACGGCTCAGGGTTCGGACTCACGGTCACGGCAGAGCGCGGGCAGATGCGGGGGGTGGGGGGGGTGGAGGGTGACCGTCTGTGGAGGAGCAGGCAGCCTCTCTGACCTCCTCTGGTTCCTTCCTCTCTTTATGTGCTCAGACGGGGTCTTCAGTGTGTCCTATCAGCGGGTCCCAGGAGCCTTGTTATCTGGTCTTGCATATGGGGTACAGATCACTTTATATATTTTCTACATACAGGCCACTCCAGGGTACTTATCAATTTGGTTACATTACATTCCATACTTTCAGATTTCACACTTTAATATCACACTTTAATTCCACACTTTAATACTTATTCTATATTGTATTTTATCCTTGTCACTATTACTATAACATCCTTCCATGTAATCTACCTCTTCTGACCCTGATAAAGGTGATGTCAGCGGGGAGGGTTTGTGGGATGGACTCTGGGCTCTTCTAGCTACTGGTGTGTGACTTGTGGGAAAATAACTTCATTTCCTGATCTGTGTAATGGGAATAAAGTGGAATCTGATTTTGGAGGATTCAGTGAGTAAAACACTTTGAAAGTGCTTGGCACATAGGAAGTGCTATAAAGTTTTGCCAAATAAACCCAGAAACCAAGAAACACATCTGTGTGCCCTGCATCTGTGCTTCTGTCTGTGTTTCTGGGTCACTGGCTAGTTAATCTGAAATCCGCAGTTAGCTGATTTGAACTTTAATAACCTACTCTTCTGGGAACTCTGGTGGGTCCAGTGCAGCAACGCAAGTGCTGACTTTTTTTTTATTATTGATTTTTTACAGAGAGGAAGGGAGAGAGATAGAGAGTTAGAAACATCGATCAGCTGCCTCCTGCACACCTCCTCCTGGGGATGTGCCCGCAGCCAAGGTCCATGCCCTTGACCGCAATCGAACCTGGGACCTTCCAATCTGCAGGCCGACGCTCTATCCACTGAGCCAGACCGGTTTCGGCAAGTGCTGACTTCTTGAGGGGTTTCCAGAGTGTTGATTGAATTATTTTTTTCTAATGGCTGTTACTGGTACCTCTGACTTGGATGTACTTTTCTTTCTTCCTCGTACACCTCACATATTTGTGAATATTTCATAACCCCTCCTAGCATACAGCTGTCCCTTCTTTCTCCTTTTTTGTTTTCGAGTTTCCTCCCCAGAGTCATCCCTAACGTTCGGGAATGCTGTGTTAGCGGCTCCCACATTGGGGCCAGTTCCTGGCACCCTACTTTTAATCAGACTACTTTTCTCATCCATCTGGAGGACTTGGCAGTATCTTCAGCTCCTCCCTATTAGAGTCAGGAATATGAACTTGCTGCCTTTCCTCCTTCCTCTTCCATTTTCCCCAAGCCAGTGTCCTGAACCACTGATTAGATATAGTTGCCCACAATAACATAAGCAGGCACGGAGCTTAAGTCTGATTTAGAGGACCATTATACAGAGCCTGTTCCTCCATGACAGTCTGTTCAGGTCCAGATTACAGTGTTACAGTCTGCAGGGTGCGAGTTATGTCGCCGAACCTCCGCCGCCATCGTGTGTGTTCATTTTCAAATAGCCGGGTGGGTCACTTTTGTATTTATTATGAACACAAGCCCTGATACCAGCGACTGACATGTGAAAGGAAAACAGGCCGCGGTGATGAAAACCGTTTAATGATTAGTGAGGAAACAAATACTGTTTAATGAAAATAAAAACCATGTCGAAAGGGCCTGCTGCTGGCTTTTGGAGAGAGAGCCGTGTTGCGGTCTGCGTGTGCCCTCCGTCCCGTACAGTAGATGCTGTTTAAAATTGCTTGGGAACCGGAGCTTGCGATCGTGAGCCTGGAATGTCCTGCGGATAATTAAGTTGTGGTCAGGCTTTGGAAAAATAAAAAGTTCTCGAACTATGATTTTATAAACATGCTACAATAACATTTCTTTATATTTAACAGTTTCTTATAGAAAGCTGATACTCTCATGAGGCATTGATTAAAGGTAAAACATCAAGAAAGAAAAAATATTAAATTAAAACTTCACTTAGGATGTTGACAGTTGGCTTGTAATATTAAACAGATGTTGTATGTTCCTGGGGAGAGCCTCCTTTCTGAACTGGATTGCTAGGTTGTATTTTTTTTTTTTAATGACAACTACAAATTTTTGATCAGTTAATAATTTTAAATGCCCCTTTCTCCAGTCTTCTGTATTCCAGCTTCAGCTGGCGTCGGAGGCCTTTCAGCGACGTGATGCCGCTAAACCTCGCCGCCTCTTCTAGAGCCTCTCCCTGCCTTCCTTGTCCTCCCTCCCCTCTGATGCTCTGCTTTCACCATGCATTCCTGGGGATTGATTCCTTGGAATAATTTTAGCTCATCGGGTGGAATTCTACCCTTTTAAACCCATGTCTTTCGTTTACCTCCATGTGAGCTCCGCGCTGGCCTGGGCGCGCACAGGGTGACCCGCACTGTGGTATTGTGTCTGTGTGGTCACTGGTAAAGGCTTCGTGAACGCCCGCGTCGCCAGCCATCAGATGGCCTGCGCCCCCATGCTGGGGGGCCAAAGACATGTCAGTGAGGGGACCTCAAGGAACCCGGGCCGTGGGGCGAGAAGAGGTTCAGTGTGTTCTTCGTTTTGCATAGAAGGAGTTTGCCCTCGTAGGCGAGTCACACAGAGTCCAGCAAAGGCGCCGGGCGGGGTGGAAGGTGCCCGGTGAGCGGGCAGCTGCTGATCACCAGAGCCGGGTTGGAGGGTGCGGGGTGAGGGGAAGACATTTTGCATCTTCGAAGGTTCTTCTGATCCATTTGCAAGACTAGATACAGCGTTCCCTGTTGGGTCTGGGCTGATGAGAACTTTAAAATGCCGGAGATCATTTTAATTGTAAGTCTTTGACATGCGGACATCCTGCGCTCTCTGAAAGCTGTATTTCACTCGGGAAAGAGCCGCCGATTAACCTGGGGACAGTTTAGTTGGTTTGGACAGATTTATTTATCTTGGATCTGTGTGTTGTTTGCACAGGCATCTTTGGGGAATCAGTGTTTTTTCTCTGCAGATTCCACTTGGGAAGCACTGATTTGGGGCCTAAGTATATGGAAGGCATTTCCAATAAACACAAACAAAGGCCCGCTAGACTGTCTGAACAAACACAACGACGTATTTCATCATATGAAACCGGAACTGTGTGAATAACGAATTCATTTCTAATAGCACACTGCTTAATTGTGATCGACTTGTTCTTTATATCTAACAGTATCAATGTTTTAAAGTGCCCTATTTCTTCAAGTTTGTTTTAGACGCAAAAATCTTTTGTATATGAAAAGTGCATTTTTATTTGAAAGAATTTTTCAAGCGTACATTCCCAGTGTCTGTTCTCTAGCGCGCTGTTTTAGAGTTATTCTTTTACTCTGTGTGTGTGAGGGAAGGGAGAGGAAGCTTCCGTGCACGATGTCTCAGCAGATGATTGGAACCAAATCACTGCCGTGTCCCAGAAATTTGAGATGCTAATTAACGGTGGCCTTTCGGAAAGACTTGGGAACTTTGTATGCAAAAACACTGTATAAGTTTAGCACCATTTGTTGCTCTAGAAAGAGCCATCCATTTTAGCGTAAGAATCTGAAAAGCAGCAAAACGTATCTAAGGTTTCCATCCGCTAACTTGTTTTGGGGGGCTTGCTGTTATTTTGTTCTAATTCTCTTCCGGCGTTTTGCCATAACGGAGTGCTGCAGATATTTTAAATAGTTCTCTCTGGCCAGAATTAATGATAGCAGATTTAAGTAGAAAACGCTGGTGCATTTTACCGCGATGATCCCGCACCCTGAGCTGACTCCGTAAATGATGTGCTTTGAGGGGTATTTTGGCGGCGCTCCCCCGCCCTGACTTCAGCGTTATGCCTGACTTAAGAGTGAGCCGCGGCGCTCCGCTGCAGTGAATGGTGTCAGGCAGGCTTTATTCTCTGTCACTGTGGCATCCAGTCTCCCCCAGCCCTGAGCGACAAACGCACGGTTTCACATCGTCTCCCGTTTTAACGTCGAACAGCTCTAAGGGGAAGGAAAAGGTGGGCAGTTTGTGAGAGCAGCGATGAATAAAGAATTATACCGTCTGAACTGCTTTCACCTTTTAAAGCTTTTATTCGATCAGCCCTTTTTCTGGGCAGTGTGGGGGGTCTTCTCAGCCCTTTGACAGATAGGGGTTTGGTTCTATTGGGGGAAGGGAGGACCGGTGCCAGAGTTTGCCGCACTTAGTTCTGTTAGCTCCCAAGTCTGGGGCTTGGGACTGGAAGACACTTATTGGTCCCTAGTGGTCTGACGCGGGAAATGCGCCTCTCGAAACTGTCATGAGAACTTCCCAGAGAGCTTACCATGTGATCAGAAACAAAAACGTTACCCATCTTCAGGTAGGCTGATGAGTGTAGTCAACGTGTTCTGTGAGTAACCGTTGAAGTGACTTCTTTTCTTGATCCCTTATTGAAAATAGATGAACCCTGTGAAAACCCGGGTATGAGATTAGCACCTGGGTTTGAAGCCACCGAGGGGTGCAGGGAAAGCCTGCAGATGCGTGTGTCAGAGCGGGGGAAGGTCTGTGGGGAGCTTCCCCTCACCCCTCTGCGAGCTGCAGCATGCTTAATTTTTGGGAAAATAATGTGTTTGTTGCTGTGGTCACACCGTGATTTCGCTCTGGCTTGTGTATGATATTTTATTGTCCCTGTCCTAGAAAATTACAGCAGTTTTTATGAGGAGCGGTTTGTGGGTTCACACAGCCCACTCGGAGTGCCATTTACCATAATTCTCCTCTGAAAGGACCATAAAACATCATGTAAATTGTTTGAACGGGGACGGGCCTCTTTTTGGGAAAGGCCAAGAGGAAATGTCTTCCGGCTTGCTTCTGTTTCTTCTATTCATCTTCAGGATTTTAAACTCAATGTGTTTAAAGTATTTATATGGAAAAATAAAGCGTGTGTGTCTGTAAATGAAGGTGGTTGGGAGCTACAGCTAGGCAGAAGCCGGTGTTGATTCAGAATAATCTAGGTCAAGTTCACTATGGTCTAATCTTTTAAAATGTGTTTTCCGTGGCTTTGACAATGAAATTGAGGAAGAAAGGAAGAGGGGGGGGGGCAGGAAGAACAGAAGTAATTTATTGCATGTACATCTTTTAAAAAAACTTTTGGTTCTTTTATGTGTCTATAAATGATATTAAGGTGCAGTTCTTGGTAACCAGTCCTAAGAAACTCATGTTTAGATTCACCGATAATTTTACCTAAAGAAACTCCCCTCCTTGGCAGTTTCATCGTTTCGGCTGGCCTGTTGCACTCAATTTATATACACCCTCATGACGAAGGCATCAAACAGCCGGTGACAGGCCAGCGCTCTGTCGGGGTTCCTGTACGTGGTTTTCTTGTGCTGATGTTGTTTTGGTTTTGTGTGTGCGCCCTCAGGAGAGCGAGGATGGGATTGTTGATAACTTCCAATAGCATCTACACGGTACTCAGAGCTTCTAGTCACTTACCTAATAGAGATCTTACGTTTAACAAAGGAAATCCACGTGTATGTGCAATATAAAATAGAAGAAGCAGCTGTCTGCGTGATATAAAGATATAACACATATATAATAGATTTAATGTTAAAAACCACTTCCTTAGTACACGTGAGATCATTGTATTTGCAACAAGATTTTATAGGAACACTCATAAATGAAATGATTGCTGTGTTCGTGTACACGGCGATGTAAACATTTGTTTCCCCCCAATTTTTCTCCTCTTTTCAAATGGACATGTGTTTAAAAACACAGGCGTGTCTGTGGTTTGGAAGCTCCTTGGTTTTGCGACAAGAGGCTGCCAGCAGGTCACATGTGTGCGTGTTGGAGAGCGGCGGTAGAGCTGTGTTTTCGTGAGCGTGGCTGTCTTTGAGCGTAAACACTTGATGTGTAATGGCCTAAAGAATATCAACTTAGGTTTTCTATGACTACAAATTCGCCTTTCCCGTCTGCGTTAAAATACACACAGCCTGCTTCCTAGGACATGTAAAAAGACGGTTTGAAATTATCCCCTGTTCTACGCTGTGTTTGTTTTTCCCGTTTGGGGGTTCTGGGCCGGCAGGACCACAGGGGCGCTAACCAGAGGGAACGGGGGCACAGAGGTGAAGCTGTATTCGGAAAGGAGGGTGTTAGAAACCGGAGAATCTGGGGTCGGGCTGTGATGGGAGGGGGCGTGAGACGGATGGCCCGGAGCTTCGCCTGCCGGTGCCGCAGCCTGGGCCTCGCTGCCTCCCCCGGGCTGTTTCACCCCATCTTTAGCCTTGGAACCCACTTTCTGTGGTTAAGGACACCGAGCAAAGAAGGCTTTTTCTGGCATTTTCACCCAAGCTGTTGAGTGTGCCACAAATTTTCCTAATTACCAATTTTGTGTCTAGCTCTATTGAATAAATTATTTTAATAGGAGATGTTTGGAAATAGGATAGGTTTTACACTGAAGGGAGCAAATACCGAAATCTCCAAGTTAAGTATCATTTTCCCCTATGAATTTATAATACGTTGCTATATAATGACATCATTATTATTGTAAGTGATACGGAATGGTATTTTTAGGGTTTTTCTGCCTTTAGATTAGAAAATAGTTTTTCTTTTTTTGCGTGTCTGAGCACAGACAACATACTTCCTAGTCATTTTATAGTTATTAAGCAAAAATGTATAGGATTTGAGTCAAGTGTGTTTTATGAATTATTCAGTTGCAGGAGTATAAACTGACTTTACTTACAGTTTTCACCCAGAATATTGTTTTCCTGTTTCTATTTTTCACTTGAGTTGGTTAGAAAATATTTTTCATGGACTTCAGATGACGTTAAATCATTTGTTATTAAGTAGCTACGTTTTCTTCTCTTACCTGAAAACTTTCGTCAGTATGACCAATTCCCATCATAAAAGGGGCACCGTTTTTTCAGTATTTCTCCCCAAAACTGCAGCTTCAGAAAATATGTAAGAGATGTAGCAATTAACCTACATGCACATTTATAATGCTAGAAAATGGGCCGCTAGTTACATTCAAAGACAGGATCTGATAGGCCCAAATTGCTTAAAACATCACAGTTATTGAAGATATACCCCAGGGAACCCGAGAAGCCGTTTAACAGATGAAAGTACATTCGGAAAAGTCTGACCTTACAGGCAATCATAAAATGAATCAAAACAGTGCTTTCCCCCCGAAATGTACGGAGCCCATCTGTGTCTAATCCAGTAATTACAGACTGTGTTCAATTACCTTTTCAAACTTGGAGCAGACTGGAGACTAGGCAGGGAGCAAACATGGGGCTTCGTCTAGACCTCAATTGACCACAGTCTAAAACTTGAATTTATCTCTAATTCTGTTTTTCTGTTTCGTTCGACAGCCCTGAAAGCGGTCATTTTCGCTACTCGGTGTTTCACCTTCCCCGATGGGCGACGCTGGCTTTCCTCATCGCGGGCCTCGGTCTGGCGTGTGTTTCTGACCCCGCTTTTGTCCGCCGGCAGCAGTTTGCACTGCAGCGCGGGCCGCGGGGCCTGGGGAGGGGCCGCACCGCAGTCTACTTTGTAAAAGTTGCCTTTACAATGTTGCCGCAGCCGCCGACTAGAGCTCTTTTCTATGTTAGGAAAAAGAATTTTTTTTCCTCTTACATTCAGAAACTCTCAGCTCCTCTGTACAGTGAAGAGCATGTTTTGTAAAATGCACGTAGACTCCTAAAACAGGTCTTTCTTACTACCGTATTTTCCAGTGTATAAGACGACTTTTTAACCTAGGAAAATCTTCTCCAAATTACCATATTGAAATCAAATCTGATGTGTGTGTTTTTTTTTTTAGTTTTCATTTGGTGTGCATTGGAAGAGGGGTAGTCTTATACAGCGAGTATATCCCAAACTCTCGATTTTAACTGGGAAAGTTGGGGGTCGCCTTATACACCCAGTCGTCTTCTACGCCGGGAAATACAGCGCGTGTCTTACAGCCTTTTTTGTCTCACACGTTTTGTCTTGCATTTGCTCATCGGGACGGGAGCCATCAGATAGTGTGGATAACACTCATAGTCCACTTCAAACAGTTTCTCAGGGTCTCTCTATGGCGTGATGAGTCTTTGTGAGAATTGCAGTGAACAGCCACAGCCAGTTGAAATATTTAAATTTTATCTAGGAATCTTGGCAGTGGAAGTTTTTCTTAAAATACAAGACAAACAGAAGAGGACCGCAGCTTTTCAGAATGCTGACGCAGTGGCCAGCCTCTCCCCTCGCCCCGTTGTTTGGTATTCGAGTCACTCACATTCCAGTTAGCTTGGAAACAAATGTTTGGAGGCATTTATTGGACGCAATCATTGCATATAGACCATGAATTTTTTTTAGAAACTTTACGGCCAGTGCGCCATGTTGTTCTTTAAAAGTTGTGTTCCCTTAGGTCTCACCATCCTAGGGAAGTTCTAAGGATTTTGTCGTAGGGGAGAAAAGTAGGTTTATTCAGTTGCACGGTGTAAGTTTCTGAGAAATTATATGGGGAAAATGAGACTTAAAAAGCATTACAAATACCTTATGCTTCATGTTTCCACGAGACTTTTGCTCAAGAACACGAGGGCAGTATGACTTCTCTGCTATCTTCCTGTCCCCCGTGCTTCTCAGACCCTTCACAGAGAAGGCGACAGCTCTGCCCTCCCGAGTCTGAGCTGGGGAGACCCTTTGGGTCCTGTCTCAGTCACGCCCCCACCTAATCCTTTCCACAGACAGCCCTGGCTCCTAGGTTCTGCTTTCGTTACGTGATCTGTGGCCCCTGAAGCTACTCCTCCATGCACTTCACATGGTTTAGATTTTTATATTTGTTTCCTAACCTATTTGTGCCACTCCCACCGCACTGTAAGCGCCTGCAGATCAAAGGCTGGCTGTGTGCTCTCGCATTGTGCTCCAGCACCAACACAATGCCCGGCTTGTGGCAGGCACTGACTGAATGATGAATGCCCAACTTTCATCCCAGGCTCCCTGGCTAGGTCACCATGTCTGTATGCTGTTTGCAAATCCTCCAAGCCCCCCCCCCCCCAGCCCAGTGCTAGTCTTCCTCTCCTTCTCCTCTGTACCGTATCGTCATGCACCTCGAATTTTCCTCATCGCCCTGGCCGTGCTGGTGCCTGCCCAGAATACCTCCCCCGTCCTCCTATGAGCCAGCCGGTTGCTCTTCCTTTAAACATATGGCCCATTCCTTGGAAACCTTGCTGTTGCGAGCTGCATCTTCTTTTTATATATATATTAGGGGCCTGGTGCATGAAATTTGTGCACTGGGGATTGGTGGTCCCTCAGCCCAACCTGCCCCCCTCTCACATACTGGGAGCTCTCAGGGGATGTCCTATTGATGGCTCATCCTTGGCCTGCCCAAGGCCTGAAAGCTTCTGGCTGAGGCTTTCCAGCCTTGGGCAGCAGCCATCTTGGTTAGGGGATCAATCTGCATATCACTCCTGATTGGCTGGTGGGTGTGGCGGAGGTATGGTCAATTTGCATATTACTCTTTTATTAGATAGGATAGTACTGATTTGTCACAGAGCAGAAGGGAGAGGGATGATAGAAAGTCAGAAACATCGATGAGAGAGAAACATCGATCAGCTGCCTCTTGCACACTCCCCACTGGGGATGTGCCCACAGCCAAGGTACATGCCCTTGACCAGAATCGAACCTGGGACCCTTCAGTCTGTAGGCCGACGCTCTATCCACTGAGCCACACCGGTTTCGGCAGCATCTTTTTTATCGTTCTCATTGCCTGTGTCTGCACATTGGACACGCCCTGGGGGAGTTGCGTCTGGTAGTTGAGGGCGCTGTTTTCGGATCTGCTGATCGGGACCAGTGTGGTCTTTGGAGGCTGTGCTGTGGGGGGCTCACATGAGGTCTAAGGATGAAATAATACCGAGTATCTCTTTAAAGCACCCGTTTGCCGTTTTCACTTCTTCGCAGTGTCCTCTCGGGGAGGCCTCCTGGTTTGAGAGAGATGAGGCGGCTTCAGAGCCCGAGTTGACCCCACTGAGTCGTAAACCCCAAAGCGCCAGGGCAGGACCTCAGATCGGAAGTCACTCCAGACCCTTGTTCTTCCTGGGCACCAGCGTTCTTTGTCGGTATCTTCTCCGTCTCGGTTCTGTGCGCATCTGGACACGCAGCGGCGGTGTCGGTCTATGCGGTGCGGGCGGGGCAGCGGCGGCGATGTCTGGTGTCTCCCCGAGCTCTACCGCAGGCTCACTGCTGTCCCCACTTTCGCTTCTTGGGGCACTGGCCGCGTCCGTCTGATTCTCGCTCCCGCCACGGGCCTGGCAGTAATGCGCAAACATTTGTTAAAGACTGTAACGAATCAAGTGAGAGAAGTAAAAGAGATGCAATCAAAGTAGAAATCCTTAACTGGTCTGGATTATATATATATATATATATTTTTTTTTTTTCCAGAGCACTCTGCTAGACCCTGGGAACGTGGTTGGGAGGGAAATAATGCTGGCCTTTATGAGTGTATAATCTGAAAGAAAACAACGGGGAATGCAAAGGCAATACAGTGCGGTGGCCAAGCACAGAGATTCCCGCCCTCAGTCCGCCTGGACTTGAGGCCCGGCTCTGGCACTTTCCGCAATGCAGTCCGGATGAGTTACCTTATCACTGTGCCTGTCAGTCTTCTCCTCTGTGAAATGGGTATTGTAACAGAACCTGCCTCGTGGGGCTGTTAACATACAGCGTGGGCAGAAGTAGGCTGGCAGGCGTTTTCTTGTATTGTAACACTAATTACTGTATTGCTTTCCATGTGACCAGTTCTAAAACCTTTATGTGTTCTTAGAGTGGCGTTTGGCCTGTAGTAAGTGCTCAGTAAGTATCAACTTTTATTAACATAGAGCATTGGGCGGCAGACTCATTAGTCAGCAGAGCCAAATATCAACAGTACAACGATAGAAATTTCTTTTGAGAGCCGAAAACCGACTTCTGCACATGGGCCACGAAGTTTCAATCGCACTGTACCTGTGCGCCCACATGTGGTATTTTGTGGAAGAGCAGCACTCAATGGGCCAAAGAGCCGCATGTGGCTCCCGAGCTGCAGTTTGCCGACCACTGCCATAGAGTCTTTAAGGCCACTGGCCCTAAAGGTAGGCGTCCATAGTAAACGTAAGTATAACAGTGTGTAGAGCTATAAAACAGTAGGAAATACTCAGGAGTTGCTGTCAGAATCAGCTAGCCAGGCTCAGTGAGGCGGGTGAGCATGCCCAGTTGAAGAGCGAACATGAACCCTTAGTGCGGGCGAAGAGCACTCCGGCCCCGGTGCACTCACTCGGGCGCGCGCGCACTCAGCGGAGCCGCCCAGCTTGTCCCGTGTGCTCTGCCCGCGGCCGCCATGGACTCCACAGGCCGGGCCTCAGGAGGAAGGGGTAGGGGAGCTCTTCGGCAGGAGTCAGGACCCTTCCTGGGTGAGCCTCAGAGAACAAAGACCCCGGCCAGGATCCCAGGACCCCAAGGAAGAGAGGGTTTGAGTTAAATGATTGGGTGCCATGAGCAGAGGAAAGACCAGGAGGCTTCCCCAGGCTACTAGGTGACCACGTGGCGAGCAGTCCGTGAAGAGCTAGGGAAGTCAGGTTGTAAGGGTTTAGGATTAAGTAAACAATGTGCTGAAAAACAGGGACAAGGTGGCTCATTCATTTAGGGTTCTTAGTATTGAAAGGCATGAGAGAAGAATCTAAATAGAAATTACGGTACATCTAAATAAAATGTAAGCTCTCTCTTGCCATATCCAAATAGCTGAAAGAAAGAACTTTAGTTATTGTTGTTGTTGTTATTATTATTATTATCATTATTATTATTATTATTATTATTATTATTATTATTATTATTTTAATCCTCACCCAAAATACGTTTTATTGAT
Organism: Antrozous pallidus; assembly: GCA_027563665.1. Lineage (NCBI taxonomy): Eukaryota > Metazoa > Chordata > Mammalia > Chiroptera > Vespertilionidae > Antrozous > Antrozous pallidus. Next base: position 120,536,896 of record CM050511.1, on the reverse strand, counting down.
TTTTTTCTAAATATATTTTGATTTTTTACAGAGAGGAAGGGAGAGGGACAGAAAGCCAGAAACATCGATGAGAGAGAAACATTGATCAGCTGCCCCCTGTACACCCCCCCTACTGGGGATGTGCCTACAGCCTAAGCACATGCCCTTGACCGGAATCGAACCCAGGACCCTTCAGTCTGCAGGCTGACGCTCTATCCAATGAGCCAAACTGGTTTTGGCTGTTTTATTGGTTTTTGAGAGAGAGAAACATCCATCGGTCTGTGTATGTGCCCCGACTGGGGATCGAACCTGCAACCCTTTGGAGTATGGGATGATGCTCTAACCAACTGAGCCACCCAGCAGGGACAGAAAGAACTTTATTTTCATTTCTTACAAAAAGATCAATGACAGTGAATTTTATTCGTGAAGCCGTCTATTTTCCATTGAGGCTGCCCCGCCTGTGGCTGTGCTTGACCAGCGTCCTGCTACCATAACTGACTTTACGCAGCTGCTCCCCCGTCTGCAGGCAGCAGATCACGCTGCTCTGATGTGTACATTTACATGCTCCGAGTCCTGGCGAGTCTTGCAGGAATAACCGCTCAATCAGCTGTGCACTGCAGGCTGCTGTGTGGTCATAATGTGGAGGTCCTCGTCTCATGGAATTTGAAGTCTGAGGGTTGATATCATGGCTTCGTTTTTAAAAAATATATTTTATTGATTTTTTACAGAGAGGACGGGAGAAGGATAGAGAGTTAGAAACATCGATGAGAGAGAAGCATCGATCAGCTGCCTCCTGCACACCCGCACTGGGGATGTGCCTGCAACCAAGGTACATGCCCTTGTCCATAGTCGAACTTGGGACCCTTCAGTCCGCAGGCCGACGCTCTATCCACTGAGCCACACCGGTTGGGGCTGATGTCGTGCCCTCTGTAAGCTGGGTTCTCTCTCCCTCAGCGGAAGGTGAACTCCCTGCTCTTCCTCCAGTACTGACTCTTAGATATTTGCGTGGCTCTCGCGTTGAAATGGAAAGAAATCATGCATTTATAGGAGCAATGGCGGAATCAGTCTCTTATAAGAACAGATAGAAGTTGATGGTTATCTGATTGCAAATAACTAGCACGTTACTACTGCGTTAGCAAGGAGACTCGCCCGACCTCTGGCTTTACAGAGATGCGAATGCTGGGGTGCTTCTTATCCCTCAGAGGAGTAAGGATCTTGTTGGTTATTTCTTTTTGTCTGTTTAAAATGTAGGAATGCGATTTTTTACTGACATTGGGATTTTGGACATTTTTCAAGGTGCCACAGTTAAGTAATCCATTGGTGGACTTTGAAAATACTGCTATTCCTGTGTGATTCTCACTGGGGAACGTAGCCCCTGAAAGCGACTAGCACATAGTGAACCCCAAACAGAGCAGAGGGGGCTGTGGCCGTGAGCCCCGACTCCCAGGAGGCTGACAGAGATGCGTCTGCAGTTGAAATCCCTCACACTTCCCCTCCGCTTCCAGCTGTTCCTCTGGCTTTTCTTGGATGGTGACTGCCTCCTGGCCCCGGCAGGGGCGCCTCTCCTGGACTCGGGGTGTCTTCGGGTGTCTGAGCCTACTTCTCTGGAGGTCACAGATGACGTGCAAGCCCCTGTGTGGGGTCCTCAGCAGAGGTGTGAGGTCCAGCCAGAGCCACCCCTCTCCGATCGCGCCCTCAGGGTACCAGGGCTCCCCTCTCTAACGCACACGGACACAGCTCTGCCCTTTGCTGAGGAGAGAAACGGGAGGACTTCCTGTCTCCTCTCTCCTTTCAGGTTTTGGGAAAGTCTTAAAATCCCTAACGTAGCCTGCTTCCTTTAAATTCCGAATTGGATGCTTTCGTGTCCGTTTGATGTGTGTGTTATCATCTTCCTGGATTTTATTCTTGAGCTCAGTTGGAAGGTTTCAAGGCAAACATTGGTTTTCTGTTAGCCCACAAATTGGGCAATGGCTGTTCAATTATGGCTCCTGTTGACTCAGGCAGGGTCGCGTTTTGAAAGTATATTTTGTTAGCGGCCCACAAAGCATTCCACTGTCAGTCCACTGTCATGTCTGCCTGTGGGCAGTAATGTCACAGCATTAGTAATATTCCCACATTTCATCTGTGGCTGACTTAAATGTCTCATCCAGAAGTTCGCTTTAAAACACATCTGTGACAGAATGGCCGAGCAGAGAGATTATGTGTCACCCAGTTATCCAAAGATTAATAACGGTCTGCCAGAGTTCCTCAGATGCTCCCAGAGCACCTGACTCACAAGCATGCCTCCATGGGGGAAGTAAGCCTAGTTCACTCGTGGAGCGCCATCAATGTCTGCCTGCTTATGGTTCGGCATTACATGGGTTTGGGGGATACCTATTCTTTTCTTGTCCCCAAACCACCCTCTGTCAACAGCAGCGCCTTTCTGCTTTGGGGAACATCCCCTGCCTCAGACTGTGAACTTGTCACTTCATCAGAAGCTGCGCTGTTCCCATGTATGTAACCTCCTCCTCCTCCAGGCCACACAGCTGGGCGGTACAAGACTCAAGTCAGGCCAATCAGAATCCTCCCCTGGGACTGTTTACAAATTGGAATGGGGGCGGGGGAGTCTTTTTTTTTTTTTTTTTTTTTTTTTTTGTCCAGAGGCCTGGACTTAAAACTCAGGAGCTATTGGTGGCCACGTCCCCATTGCTGTGCTGCAATGAGAAAGTTAAATCTAAAATGCAGAGGGAAAGGGGGTTCGGAACCAAGGGAGCCATGGGGAAGTTATAAGTGTCTGCTGCCAGTTTGAGAGGCCCGGCTGTATCTTCGCTTTTCCCATGCTTTAAAAAAACAACAACTTATTTTTAAAATATATTTCATTGATTTTTTACAGAGAGGAAGGGAGAGGGATAGAGTGTTAGAAACTCAATGAGAGAGAAACATTGATCAGCTGCCTCTTGCACACACAACTTTAAAAAAAATTTATTTTCAGAGAGGAAGGGAGAGGGATAGAGTGTTAGAAACTCAATGAGAGAGAAACATTGATCAGCTGCCTCTTGCACACCCTCTACTGGGGATGTGCCTGCAAGGTACATGCCCTTCCCTGGAATCGAACCGGGGACCCTTCAGTCCACAGGCCGACGCTCTGTCCACTGAGCCAAACTGGTTAGGGCAAAAAAACCCACAACTTTAAAAAAAATTTATTTTCAGAGAGGAAGGGAGAGGGATAGAGTGTTAGAAACTCAATGAGAGAGAAACATTGATCAGCTGCCTCTTGCACACCCTCTACTGGGATGTGCCTGCAAGGTACATGCCCTTCCCTGGAATCGAACCGGGGACCCTTCAGTCCACAGGCCGACGCTCTGTCCACTGAGCCAAACTGGTTAGGGCAAAAAAACCCACAACTTTAAAAAAAATTTATTTTCAGAGAGGAAGGGAGAGGAGGAGAGAGAAACGTCAGTGTGATAGTGAAGCATCAATTGGCAGCCTCCTGCACACCCCTGCAAGGGACCAAGCCTGAAACCCGGGCATGTGCTCTCACCAGGAATGGAGCCGACCACCTTTCGGTTCACAGCACCACGCCCAAACCCGTCACACCAGCCAGGACAGCCCTTCCCACGGTTCAGCCCCTGAACCAGTGGTTCCTAACGAGGCACTTTAGCCTCCAGAGAACGTTTGGCAGTTTGGTTGTCAGCTAGGGGGTGCTGCTGGCATCTAGAAGGTAGAGGCCAGGGTGTGACTAAACGTCCGACCATGAATAGGACAGCTTCCCCCAAACTAATTTCCCTACAACAGAGATTTTCTGGCTCAAAATGGGGGTCTTTTGATTCCAAGTTCAGTTCGTTTTTGTTACAAACCAGCTCCTCCTCGTTGACTTCAGAATAATCCCGACGTTTTGGGACTTCCTTCCCCTGGTCTCCTGAAGTTCTGGGCTCAATCTTTGCTTCCAAGTGTAAACTTCTTATATAAAACCTACTACATGTCGCCGAAACCGGTTTGGTTCAGTGGATAGAGCGTCGGCCTACAGACTGAAGGGTCCCAGGTTCAATTCCGGTCAAGGGCATGTACCTTGGTTGTGGGCACGTCCCCATTAGGGGGTGTGCAAGAGGCAGCTGGTCGATGTTTCTCTCTCACTGATGTTTCTGACTTTCTATCCCTTTCCTTTCCTCTCTGTGAAAAATCAATATGTGTTTTTAAAAATCAATAAAACATATTAAAAAATAAAAACAAAATAAAATAAAACCTACTACATGTTTAAACTAATGTTGCTTTGTGCCTGTCTCTGCAGCACAGAAAATCCCTGGATTTTCACCCAAATTGGCAGTTACCTTTGGGGTGGTCTCAGGTGTAATACAGGCTACAGAGCATAACTGAGCGGCAAGAAGGGCAGTCCAGATGACAGGCCGCCTTCTCCCCGAGCAGCGTAAACGGGGAGCACGGCCAGGCCCCCCTGCCACACTTCCTGAGACACCAGGAACAGACAAAACCAAGCCCCCACCAAACAGCGCGCCAGCAACTTGGGTCGTGAGCCGTAAGCGGAAGCCAGAGAAGCAGGTGCTTTCTCAAGGACAATGCTCAGCAGTCCCGGGAGGCCAGCTGCTGTCTCCGTTTTAAAACACCTTTCTCTGGGCTCCGTGCCTCTGCTGTCCTGGTGGGCTGGCGGGTGACAAAGCCCCAGTCAGTACCCACGGAAGGTTCCCTTTCGGGCGGGAACGTGCCTCTTTCCGGTTAGCGTCTTTTCTCCTAACTTTATTTCAGAATTCACTTACAGCCCAGTTGGCCTTCCTGCTCTGCAGGTCTGTGCGCTGTACCATTTCCCTGGGGAACCATTTCACAGTCTGGTACAGAAGTTGTAATACGCCCAGCTGGGGACAGAGTTGCTGTGAACAGCTGTGCACAGGTGTCTGTGTGAGCTTAAGTTTTCATTTCTCTTGGGCTGTGGTTGGCAAACTGAGGCTCTCTGGCCCCTGGAGTGTGGCTCTTCCACAAAATACCACGGCCTGGGTGAGTCTATTTCGAAGAAGTGGCGTTAGAAGAAGTTTAAGTTAAAAAAAAATTGGCTCTCCAAAGACATTTCAATCGTTGTCCTGTGGCTATTTGGCTCTGTTGGCTAATGAGTTCGCCAACCACTGGGCCGATACCCAGGAGTGGGATTGCTGGGACCGATGGTAACTGGATGTTTAATGTTATTTAAAAAGTACTTGTCCACAAGCGTGCACAGCAGCGTTATTCATAATGACCAAACGGTGGAAGTCACCAACTGTCCACTCGCTGGTGACGGGTCACTGCAGGGTCACGTGGCCGCGGCGAGGTGGTTTGGCGATACAGAGGATCAAGTGCTGACGTTACAGCCCGGAAGGACCCTGAAAACATGCAAAGTGAGAGAAGCCAGACACCAAGGGCAACATTGGCGCCGTTTGTATGCAATGTACAGAATGAGCAAATGCACAGAGACGGGGAGTGGCCTGGTTGTCCTGGGCTGGGAGGCTGGGGGAAATGGGGAGTGACAGCTAATGGGTGTGGGGTTTGGGGATTACAAAAATGTCCTAAAGTTGATTGGGGTGATGCTTGTACAACTTGTAAATATACCAGAAACCACTGAAAAGCACACTTTAAATGCGTAAAGGATATGCTACCTAAATTATATTTTAACTAGAGGCCTAGTGCCCAAAATCCGTGCACAGGTGCAATCCTAGGCCTGGCTGGTGATCGAAGTGTGGTGTCTGCCGGGGAAGGCTAGGTCCCAGCTGACCTCTGGACCCTGAGCCCCCACACGGAGATGTGGTGAGCACTGCTGCCACCCCGCTCACCCATAGGAGGCCCCGTGGGTGCAGGGCGGGCTCCTTACAGGCACCTGAGCACAAGCCCTGGCGTCCAGGGGAGAGTAGCAGGGGGAGTGAGAGCAAGCTCAGCAGACACCCTGCATCCTCTCTGCACCTCCATCCCCATCACCCCCACCCCCAGGTAGCCAGTGAGAGGTCGCAGCCCCCGACCCAGGTGCTGCAGGAGGTTGGTCACTGCCACCCACCCCCAGTTCCCTGTCCTAGCCTGGGACCCGCCCTGATTGGGCAGTCAGGGTCCACCAGCTCCCTCAGTACCTGGGAGCCGGGCGGCTGCCCCACCTCCTCATCCGTCACTCCCCCCCCCCCCCCCACCACTGCTGGTTACCATCTGGCATCTGCGTGTTCCATGCCACCCCCTGGTGGTCAGTGCACGTCATAGCAAGTGGTCAAATGCCCGCCCGAGGGGACAATTTGCATATTAGGCTTTTACTATATAGGGTGCCTGTTCCTTTTAAAAATATGCTTTTATTGATTTCAGGGGGGGAGAAAAATCAATGATGAGAATCATTGATTGGTTGCCTCCTGCACACTCCCCGCTGGGGATTGAGCCTGCAGTCCGGGAAGGTGCCCTGACTGGAAATCATACCAATGCCTCCCGGTTCACGGGTCAACTCTCAACCCCGAGCCACACCTGCCAGGCAAGACTGTGTGTGTTTGTTTGTTAAACAAACTGCGAACTTACTCCCCAGAGTGGTTGTCCCGTTTGGTCCTGTCACCGCAGTGTGGGAGTCCGTCCCCGTCGCCTCACCGGCTGTTGTGTGTGGCTGTCTGTTCGCTGTTTCCGGAGCTCAGTGTGTCCCTGTTGGCGCATGGTGGAATGCCTTTCATATGCCCGGTGTCCCTTCCAGGAGGAGTGTCTGTGCAGGTCTTCTGCCCAGGGTGAAGTGGGGGAGCTCTTCATGTGTCCGGGATGCAAGTCCTTTGTCAGACGTGGTTTTCAAGTGCTTTCTCCCAGTCCCTCGTTTAGCCTGTGCTGTAACTCTCTTAAGATGAATACCTGCTGATGGTTGTAAGCTCTGTGAGGCCGTGGCTGTCTGTTCAGTCCCGCAGCTCAGAGCCTCGTACAGCATCCGGCACAAAACAGACTCAGTTCCCATTTGAGGGATGAATGAATGAGTTCCTGCTTCCTGCTGATCAGTAGCAGATTTCTTTTTCCCGGAGAGATAATAAATATATAAAAGGAAACCTGATTAGGTCACGTCTCTGATGAAAATGTTTTTTTCCCAGTTACCTCTTGAGAAAAACACATCTCTAATATAGACTGTTAAGCATGGCCCGGTCCCGCTTGATTCCCTGAACATTTCACCTTCTCGTCTTCCTCGTAGCCTCCGCACATTCTGTTCCCGAAACACCTTTCCTCCACCCCCTGCCTCCCAGCTCCTTATTTCTGTTTCCTAGCCGAAACATCCTTCTCAGTCATTCATTCTCCACCCCGGAGGATGTAAGAGTGAGGGAGACACACACAATCCTTGTCCTCTGGGGTTTACCTGTCGTCATAGAAACCCTTGCCGCCCCTCCCCCAGGCTGGGCGGGCACCTCTGTTTTCTGCCCATGCAGTAACCCTGTTGTGCTCCACAGAACTTTCATTATTTGTAATTATGTATGGCCAGTGTTTTCGCCCGCCAGACCGCGAGCCAGTCCCCTTTGAGTGTTTTTGTTCATTTTCTCTCTAAAAGAATTCTGAAAAACACTGGGTAATTGCTCTCCTGAATATTTCAAGTTGCCAGCTGTAATTTTGCATCATAAATTTAAATAGTTGCAAAGGATATACTTTCCAGTATACTATAAAACTTGACATTTTAAACGGAAAATTTTTAATCACCTTTTTAAAAATGTATTCCATGGAATCTTAATACTATGTTTGATAACCAACATTTGTTGGGGAAAATATCCCTGAAAACTCTTTCCTCCTTGAACTTGATTTCTGTTTTGCTCTCCACATAATAGGATCCTCTCTCCGTTTATGGTTGGGAATCCTGTATTGATCATTCTATCACACTACGCCCAAAAATAGGTATGGAGGTTGACATTTAACTTTTAAAAAATGTCTAGCGATCACGAAAAGGCTGTAAGTAATCGTTCTCTGATACCGTGTTGAGTTGTTCTGTGTGGAGCTACTTTGCAGTTATTATTCGTGTACGTGAATTAAAACAAAAATACATTTTTATTAGAAAAGCCCCTTACGCAGTGGGTGGGTTTGTTTTCTAACCAGATCAAGTCCAAGTGGATGGCTGTTACTTTAGAATAGGACAGGGTTCACTATCAGCTACGGCCTTGGTTTCTATTTCTGAGGCCGTGAGAAACCCTGTCCATATAAACTGTCACCAGGACGTTTTCCCATGGGCCTGTCAGATGACAACTCAGGTGGATGCCCTCCGATTCTGCTGAAACCATCGGGCCCCCCTCTCCCCAGCCCTGTGAAGGGGCTTGTCCAGTCGTGAGGGTCCCCACTTTCCCGGTGTCCCTTCACGCAGAGAGGGCTTGTGGCCAGGCCAGGGCCGCTGGGTGAGTGCGGGTTTGGGGAGGGCCACGTCTGTCTGGGGTGCGGGAGCGGGGGCCGGGGAGGGCATGCGGGAAAGAAAGACCAGGAGGTCGCAGACTCTCAGCTGACCTGCCTCAGGGGGGCGGACAGGGAAGATGAGGTCCAGAGACGGCTTGGGGACAGACCAGGGCTGCAGGCACCCCGAGGCCAGCGCTGAGTCCTGGATCTTCTTTCCCGATCCGTTTCCTCCGTTCCCGGCAGTTAGTTAGAACTCAGTACAGATATTTCACTGCCATCGAATCCGAGGAAAAACTTTTCAAGTGAAGTTTGACTCCCAATCTATTAACCTTTTCAGTTTCTGTTGAAAATATACGAAAGGAATCATTTTTATTTTTTTAAATATTTTTTTGCAGTATAACTTAGATTTAATAGTAGTGCATATGTTTTCCTTTTTTCCCCCATTGCCCTCCCCCCCAGCCTCCCCTCCCCCCCAGCACATGTCCCCACCTGCCTCCCCGCCCCAGTGTCTTGCCTCCATTGGTTATGCTCACATGCATGCATTCAAGTCCTTCGGTTGATCTCCCCCAGCCCCCGCCCCCCACCCTCCCCTTCCCCCTGTAGCCCGACAGCCTGTTCAGTGCCTCCCTGCCTCTATACCAATCCCTCTCC
>CM050511.1:120497944-120525444 GCA_027563665.1 Antrozous pallidus | reverse complement strand
GACAAGGTCAGATAAAGGGTCAGTGTACAGAAATACCGTGGTTTTTTAGCAAAAAGATGTTCATTACAGCGAACTCTCTCCGCATGAAGAGCGGAGGAGGCACAGCCTAGTCTAACGGGACAGACATAGTCAGATCATGGTCCGTTTCAACAATAAAGTGTTACGTAGGCATTAAGATAATTTTCAGAGGGATTTTCATTACATGGGGGGATGCTTGTTATGTTGTTAATTAAAATGAGCAGAAAATAGAATGTACATCTAATACGGTTTCAGTTATATAAAGGATATATCTGTACATAAAATGGACAATAATATATCAAAGTAGCAAAAGCGTTTATTTCTAGGTGAGGATATTATGGGTTGCATTTTTTTTCTTTTTTATATTGTGCAGTTTCACAAACTCTCCACTCTGAGCAGAAAATAAGGTTGTAAAAAAATTTAAATGTAGTTGAAGAGGCCTTTTTTATTTTTATTTTTTGTAATGCCAAGGGATGGAAAAGCCACTTTAAAATCTCACTGAAGCAAGGCTGTAGTCTGATGCCGCCCCAGCTCCAGCCCCCCCCCCCCCCCCCCCCCGGCTTGGCTCCTCGCCATGGGGGACAGGGACCGCGGGCAGCGGGGCGAGAACAGAGTGACCGCAGTCACTGCTTAGGGGAGAAGTGGACTGAAAGCCTTTCCCCGGTTGAACGAACGGTCCTTTATTCTTTCCCTTAGCAGCGAGGCCCGCAAGCCCGTTCTGACCGCTCCCCACCCAGGGTCGCTGCGCGGCCCCCAGACCCGCCGCCAGCGAGCTGTCAGAGGCGGCGACCCGCCCGCGCCCCCCGGCTCCATCGGGTGCCCGTTAAACACGGGTGTCTGTGCAGAAGCCAGTCCGCGTGCCGCCCCGCACCGAGGACGCGGCTGTGCGGGCCGGGGCTGTGATCGGCCGGGCGGCGCGGCCCGTTTCCGGGAGGTGCGCTTTGCCAGGCAGGGAGGGTTTGCTCCGCTTCCAGAATTCTTTGAAACTTCTGAGTAGTTTGAAGTCCTCGACTCCACTTTATAATTTCGAATTAATAACTTACTACTGTAATTTCATACGCTTCGTGCTCCCCCTAGGAAAAACAAGGATTTGCTTACTCCGAGTTTCTTACACTGATTTCAGTTGGTCCCGTTCCACATCACAATTACGGCTTTCCATCCCACGAGGTATGGCTCCGAGTTGCGTTTCACATCTGAGATGGGTTGTGCGTTAACGAAGCTACTGTTTCTAATTTAGAAGAAAAGGTCTTTCAGGGAGAGTTCGCTGGGCACCAGGGTTCGTTCGGGAAAGGCCGTTTTGTGGAAATTCACGGTAGCCTCCGGTTGCCGTCCCCTTTCCTCCTCTGCCTGCCCGGCCGAGCTGCGTGTTTCCTCCGGGGGCCGCGGCCAGGGCCAGGGAGGCCGGCCGGGCCAGCCCGTCCGCACGCAGCAGGAGCCTCGGCCCCGGGAGCCAGGGCGTGTCTGTGCCATTGAAGGCCTTTGGAGAGGGACGGCCACCGTCCGCCCCGGGTTGGCGTATCTCACTGACCGCGTCTGTTTTCTGTTTTGCTTTTACATGTGAAACCTAGCATGTTTCCTTAACGCTCACACTGCTTCGCTAGTTGCTTAGGACTTTGGTTGCTAGTTTATACCCATGTGGACATAAGCTGACGGTCCCTATCACTCGCCCCGGAAGCCCGGCCTGCCTGCATTGTGTTCGCTGCGGGTCTTGTCCTGGCAGTGCTCGGCGGTGAGCTCCGGTGAACTGGTCGCACAGCTGTTTCACTGGAGGGTTGGGAAGCCTTGGTTTTGCATTGATCTGTAGCGTAAGGCGTCCAAACACGGGTTCCTCCTTTTACTTGGTAATTTGGGAAGTATTTCTGTGCCAGTCGCTGTGCCGAGGATCGGAGGCTCAGAAAACGGCGAGATTGAGCGGCTCCAAGGCTAGCGTGCCTGGTCGGGAGCCTTCCTGACATAGTGGCGGCAATGTTGTTGTTTGGGGTTGATTACCAGAATTGGGCTTATTGTACTTTGCAAACAAGTAGAAGAGTCACTTCAGCGATGTTTGCTTCTTTTACTGGGACTGGTTCCCTGCAGAGGAAAATCGTTCTGGAAAGAAGAAAAAGATCTTCCGAAGTGAAGGGAGGCTTATAGAAATGAGCTGTGGCTGTGTGGTGACCGACAGCGGGCACTCAGGTGCCAGGAAGCAAGGATTAGGTTTGATTGTCGTAGTTAATACTGTGTTCAGGTTCACGTGGCTTTTCTGGAAGGTGGGAAGCACCTGGGTTTGCTGCAGCCATCGGCAGTCGTACCCATTCCGGACACCCGGACCTTTAGGTGTGAACACCTCACAGGACACCAAGCATGTCAGACTCAGAGGCTGGCACGGGCCGACAACGAGGCATTGGCCCGCGGGCCGCGAGTTTGACATGCTTGCAGGACACTGTGCACAGATCGTCTCCTCACATGCTGTGTGTCAGAAGAGAAAGCCGGTCTTAGTTTATCAGTGAGATCTGCACAGACTTCACCGTGGGCATCATGGGTGCATGCCAGCTAGGTAGGACAAGGAGGCTTTTCATGGAACGATCGTGGAGGGCTGGCAGAACGGGCAGGATAGACAGCAGAGCAGTGCCCGGAGCCAGGTGAGTGGCCGTCACCCAGCTGTGCTGCCTTTAGCTGAGTGGTGCCGGGCTCAGTGTTGAACCTTTCTGCGCTTCGGCGTCCCCGGGTGTGAAATACAGGTAGTGAGCTGCCCCGCTCAGTGGTGACCGGAGTTGGGTGACATTTGTGGGCGCGTCTGGAACATGCCTGCTGGCCGGGTGAACAGACGCGGATCACCTGCCGGTGTGTTTGGTGCCACTCACAGGAATGGGCACGGCCGAGAGTCAGCGTGGGGAGGGGGGGAGGTGAAGGTCAGCCTTTCTGTCGGGTTCGGGCAGGGCAGCAGCGTCCTGTGTGAGGCTGAGGCTGGCAGGCCCAGCCACGGACTGCGAGCAGCACACCTGTCCCTGCCCCGCTCCTCCTCCCTGCGTGCAGGCCGGGCGGGGGGGGGGGGGGGCACGGGGGGGCACGTGGGGGGGCCTGCCAAGCAGGGGCAGCGATGAGGAATCCACGGTCAAGGCCGAGGGAGGAGCAGGAGGGGGGATTCAGGAGCCATGCAGAGATGGAGTCCTGGGATTGCTGACGGATGGGCTGGTTAGCTCAGTGGGCAGCGGGACCAGCCATGGGGCGTGAGGCCTGGCCCAGGAAGACAGTGGTGGTCTCAAGCTCACAGCGCGGACACGGGAGCGGCGGCCACAGGGTCCAGGGGGCCGTGTGAGGGCGGGCGGGCGGGCGGGCAGGTAGGGGTGTCGGTGAGAGCCCTCCATGTTTGTGGACACTGTTGGCTGCCCCGGCCTCTGCTTTCCCTGCCTCTCCCCGGAGGTGCTGTTTACGGAGCCGTGTTCGCCTCACTGAACGGTGACCTTGGGGCCCCTGGGACTCAGTTTCTCCTTTCTGAAACCGAGGAGCCCGTGCTACCGCTCTGCCGTCCTCTGGGGAACGTAGAGCCCATGGGGAAAAGAGGAAATCTTGTCTGAAAGTGTGTGTGGCAGAGATCTTGGTGAAGTCACTTATTTAAGGAAGTGGATTCAAAAGCAGGATGGAAGGAAGCCGTGCGCTCACCGTTCCCGGCCCGGGTTCAGGCTGCGCACACGCGGGGGCCTGGTGTGTGCTCACCGGCGTGCTGCCGGCTCGCAGCCCGGGTCACCGTGTGCCTGTCTGCACACCAGGACCCTGGGAGCCCCCCCCTTCAACAGCTGGTCACGGTTCACTCCACAGGGTACTTGACCTCAACGTGAATGTCACCCGTTTTTCTTCCTGTTTAAAGACTCGGGCGCGGGCGTGGGGGAGCCGGAGCTGGCCCTGCATTGATCAAGGGAACATTTATTTTTTGTTTAAACACACGGCTTCCGTGTGAAAGGGGAGGAGGACGCTGCACCCTCTGAGTGGACATTGGCACCCCCAGCTCGCCGGGTTCCGGCCCTGGTGCAGGGCCTCCGCCTCCGCCGGGACCCGCATGCAGGCTTGGCTGCGCCTCCGCCGAGCGCGGGCCTCTCCTCCCCATCGTCATGGGCGGGGTGCGCTCCGTCTGCCCCTTTCCAGATGAGGACACTGATGCGGCCCTCACCGGCGTGGCTCCATGGATGGAGCGTCAGCTGCAGACGGAAGGGTCCCGGGTTCGTTTCCCGGTCAAGGGCATGTGCCTTGGCTGCGGGCACATCCCCAGTTGGGGGTGTGCAAGAGGCAGCTGATCGATGTTTCTCTCCCATCGATGTTTCTAACTCTCTATCCCTCCCCCTTCTTCTCTGTAAAAAATCAGTTAAAATATTTTTTTTTAAAAGAAACTGAGGCGAAGGGAAGGTAGTAATCGGGTGGCTGTGGGGCCAGGCGGTCCCCCTCCACAGTGCGCTCGCTCGCTTTCCTGTGCCCACACCCGGGGTCTCAGCTCTGCTTGTCCCTCAGAGTCACCCAAAGACAGAAATAAACCCACCCGGCCCACTGAGACCATCTGCCCTCTCCCGCCGTCCCCCGGGGCCCAGTCCCTCCCTCCGGTGTTTCTGTCCGGCACACCTTTTCCTCCCGCGATATCATGGCTCATGTGGGCCTGCGGTCAAGGGCAGAGAGCCTGAGGTTTGGCCCTGTCAGGGGAGCCCGTGGGCAGAGGGCACGCCTCCTGACGTGTGTGCCCTGCACAGCATCTCACACACGCACCCCACCCCGTGGCGAGTGAGCGTGTCGGCACTCTGCATGGGGGCAGAGCAAGGAAGAGTGGGGGGTCATTGGACAGACCTGAGTGTATCAGCGCCTGCAGGTCTCTGCCTCGGCGTTCTTACCTATAAAATGGGAAAGGTGATCATTTCAGGATTGTTATGAAGATTAGATGAAATATGCGGAAATATGCTTTGTTGTGTAGTAGGTAATCAGAAATAAATGCTAATATTTTCCCTTGCAACTTAAGCACAGTTACTCATAAAACTTGAATATGAAAAACATCACCTTAACATGTACTAATCATGGGCATGCAGAATGGTGCAGCCAGTGTGGGAAACAGTACGGAGTTTCCTCAGAAAGTTAGAAATGGAACTGCCTTCTGACCCAGTGATCCCACTTCTAGGAGTATATCCCAAGAAACCTGAAACACCAGTTCGAAAGAATGCTGTGTTCACTGCAGCGTTCTGTACGATAGATAGCCGAGGCCTGGAGCCAGCTGGCCAGATGAAACTCGGCGGGACATCTGCACAGTGGAGTGCCCCGGATGTCAGAGAGAGGAACTCTGACCTTCTGTGAGAGCCGGGGCTCCCGGAAGGCCTTTGCCAGGTGAAACCAGCCAGCCAGAGAGACACACACTCTGTGATCCCGCTCACATGTGCCAGCAAAGTAAGTTAACCAGTAAAATGGAAACAGAGGCATGGATACATGGGGCAGACTGACAGCTGTCAGAGGGGAGGGAGGTTGGGGGAACTGGATGAAAGAAGATGAAGAGATTAACCAAAAAACATACACACTGAGTGGCCAGAGGATGATGATCTCTGAATGCATAATCTGGCCACTCAGTGTGTATCCTATATAATAAAAGGCTAATATGCAAATTGTCCCCTCGACCAGGAGTTTGACCAGCAGGCAGGCCAGCCAACCACCCATGTCCCCTTCCCCTGGTCAGGCTGGCCGGACCCCACCCATGCACGAATTCATGCACCGGGCCTCTAACACACACACACACACACACACACACACACACACTGAGTGGCCAGATGATTATGCATTCAGAGATCATCATAATCTGGCCACTCAGTGCCTGTATAATCCACAGGCAACAGTGTGGCGAGGCCAGAGGGAAAAGGAGGTGGGGGCACGGGGAGGAATGGGGGTAGAAAGAGGCTTTGCTTGGGGCAAAGGGCGCACGATGCAGTGTGCAGGTGATGTTTTATTGAGTTGTACATTTGCAAACTGTATGGTTTTGAGAACCAATGTCACCCCAATAAATTCAATTTTGAAAATAAAATGTACAGTTCAGTTTTCAGTCAAATGCAAGAAGTCCTGGCATTTCTGGGGCTCGGCTAGACCGTAGGGGCCAGGGAACACAGTCCCTTCGTCTTCCAAGCAGGGAAGTCAGGGCCTGAGGAAGGGGCCTGACCAAGGGCACACGGAGGGCCCGTGGTGTCCCGTGTGCACACAGGTGGTTAATGCAGGCCTCCTCACTGCTGGCTGAGCGTCCCCTTTGACCTCCGAGCGTGTGCGTCAGCTCCTCCGAGTCCCCCTGCGTGTGTCACCGAGCCCTCCAGCCAGCTGGGCGGCCCGGCTGTCTGACCGGTGTTCGGCTTTGCCTGCGGAAATCCCACAGGAGGCGGGGCGGGAGGCGGGGCGCAGGAGCCACAGGAAGAGTCTGCATTTACCTTGTTGTTATTTTTTATTATTATTATTAACTAAATCTTTATTGTTCAGATTATTACAGGTGCTCCTCTTTTTTCCCCCCATACCTCCCCTCCCCCCGACCCCCCTCCCTACCCCGTGCCCTTACCCCCACCACTGTCCTCATCCATAGGTGAAAGATTTTTGTCCAGTCTCTTCCCGCACCCCCACACCCTCTTCCCCCGAGAATTGTCAGTCCACTCCCTTTCTATGCCCCTGATTCTATTCTGTTCTATTCATCCTCATCCATAGGTGTAAGATTTTTGTCCAGTCTCTTCCCGCACCCCCACACCCTCTTCCCCCCGAGAATTGTCAGTCCACTCCCTTTCTATGCCCCTGATTCTGCTCTATTCATCCGTCCATTCTGCTCATCAGATTTTTCATCCACTTGATTTTTAGATTCACTTGCGACAACAAACGCCTACCTGCCTTGTTGCTATTCTTGCATGAGGAGGGAGGTGTGGAGAGCGGACAGACACACGGTGCCTGGCTGGAAGGGCTGTGTTCCCGGGCACATGGGTGCTCTGTGGCTCCGGGGTGCTCGCACACGTGTGCGGTCTGCAGAGGGCAGGCGCAGGGTCCGGGGATGCCTTTAAAAGAACGTCATTGTTGCTTTTCCCACCCGTCACATTGTACAAGTTTCAAACGGCATTATTCGTTGCAATCATTTTTCATCTATTGTAAACATTTTCTGTTGATGCTTTAGAATATGTTTTTAGATTTCTGTCCTCATTTATGAGTTTGTATTAAAAGCGGAAAGTAGTTCATGGACACACGGCGTTGACTGTGCGGACTGGTGGCTAGAGAAGCGGGCCGCCTGGCGCGCAGGCAAGCTGTGGCGTTTTCCCACGTCTGCGCCTAGATTCTCGTTCCCGTTCTTCGTTCTTCTCTTTCCCGCGGAGGAAGGTTCAGAACAGCAGGGCACACTGTCAGGCACGGGGAAGCCGCCCGTTCTCCCCCGTTCTGCCGCTCATCCCATAAGCCGCGCTGTCCCGGTCCCCTAAAGGCTTGGGGACCGCTTCCTGTGCGGCACCGTGGCGGCCAGGGCGGAGTGGGAGGACACGCGCCTTCTCCGGAAAGCGGGGTGCTGAAGAGGAGGGTACGTTAGCTTCCCCCCCCCCCCCCCCCCCCCCCCCCCGGCACCGAAGCCCCGCGGGGGAACGCCGCTCCGGCCGCTTTAAGGGCCGGTCCTCTGAGAGCGAGACCTTTGCCGTTTGGATGATAAACTGTTTGTTTTTTCACGATCGTCAGGATCTTTGCTTCCTGACGCTACACCGAGCTTTTTTGTGTTTATCTATTTTTTTCCCCAGAAAAGGCCAAATGTCTGGGTGTGTGTGTGTGTTTTCTTTAATATAATGGAAACAGAATGTGGCTTTAGCTTTTAAAATGATTCACTGTAGAGAAAAACTTGAAGCTATAAAAGTTAATCAAATTTGGTAGGACACAAATTTCATCAAAACCTGAATTTTACAAGCTTTGAAACTTGGACTTTTTAAAAACGTTTGAAGGGCTAGTCTTTCCCACCCTCCCGAAGCACGCATTCCTCTGGGGGGGGGGGTGGTGGTGCAGAGGGGCCTGCCGTTTCCCCAGCGTCCCCTCCCCTTTCCCCCCCTCCCCCCTCCCACCTTCTCGCCGAAATGAACTGAGTCATGGGGTGATCAGCAGAATTCGGCCACGTCTGGCTGGCGAGCGCGTGTGAAACAGAACGTGAGTCATCCGAGCGCAGGGCTGCGCCGTGCTGCTGGGTCCGCGCGGCCCGGGACTGGTATTTTCCGTTTCCTGATGGAAACCCAGGGGTTTCCGCCGCCAGCTCTCCTCCTCCCGAAAGGCTTCCCTTCCCTCCTTCCTTCTCTGCTCACACAGGCTGCAAACCCGTTTGGATCCCAGGCTCCAAACCCCCTTTTCTTCCTCTGAGCTGGCAGTGGGCGGATTGCCTGAGCAAAACCTTGCCACAAAGTGTGGAACTTGCTGCGCACAAAAACTCGAGTCAATTAAACGTGTTGGATTAATTTATCACAGAGAATGCCACCTTGAGTTAAAACAATCCCGCTCTGTGGAAAGTTCTTTCTCTTCCAAAGAGGCTCCTTATTTCTAAGGGCAAAGCTCTGATTTTAATTAAAGAAAGGGCATTTTATGCAACTTTTTTTCCCCCTACAGCTTAAGATTAATTTCTATGGTTACTTGGGATATAAATCTCTAGATTGCTTTAAAACAAAGGTTTTTTTCTTCAGGAGAGAGCTGACAGCTCCCTTTAAGAGAAGCTATTACTTAATTTTACTTTCCGAAGTTTAAACACATAAAAATATTTGTAATGATACCCCCAAGGCATCATAAAAATGTAAAATAATTGTCCTCTAAAATATCGAAAATTACAGGAAATAGAGCTCATTTTAAACTGAGCTGGGAGTCGTGGCCGGGCAGCTGGGGTGTGACAGCTTCAGAGCCGGAATCTCTTGTCAGGAGGCTTTCCCCGAGGATGCGGATCTCGCTGCCGGTCCTGCCCGCTTTACAGCGCGCCCCGTCAGAGGCCGACCGCGTTACGGCGCCCCCCGCGGGCACGGCTCCGGCCCCTGCGAGGCCCGCTTCTGTCCGGAACCCAACGGCATCCCTTGGCTTTGGATTCCCTGTGTCACCGTCACCCTGCAGACGGCTTGTCGCGATTATTTTTAAAGCGCCCGCAGCCGCTTTCCGAGCGGCTTCGAACAAGGGCAGCGTAAACAGTCTCTAGTGTTTTACTTCCCAAAGCACACTTCCTCTTGCAGGAGATAAGGTAACTGGTAGATTGTTCCCAGAGAGATTAGAGGTTTGTCATAGTTTAATAAATGCGGTGCAGAGGCTGTTGTAGGGACGCTTGAAGGAGGAGCACCCAACTTTTTAACTAAATGAATTAATCCTCATCCTCCTTCCCACTTCGGTTTTGTCAGAGCAGCTCCTCTGTTATTTTCATTCACTAAAATGCAAGGGTGTCTTTATAGTCAGACGCCTTCCTTTTGCTGGGAAATGTGCAATCCGATTCAGAAACTCTTTCTCGAAGGAAGTCGTTGGGCCCGCAGCCTGCGCTGGGGAGATGGGCTTGCTGGCGGCGGGGGACGCGCATTGAGGGAGTTCGTATTTTGAGAGCAAAGTGGGGGGAATGAAGCTCCTTTCCCTCCTTCTTCCTAAGAGATGAGAAAATTAAGTTGAGTGCAGATATTGAAAGTGCTGCGAGCTGAAAGTAAACACTGATTATTGCAAACGTACACTTGGACCGATTTACTTTTATCTCTCAAGCGAAACCTTTCCCACAGTTTTTGTGGGTTTTTATTTAAGTCTGGAAAACTTTGGAAGTTTGTGTGAAAGTATAAATAAGTGGGGGAAAGTCGTGATTAGACTTTGATAATAAACATGCAAAAGCAAATTGGGAGACTCTATTAAAGTCAGATGTAACGTTTAATAATGTTTTCTCCCAAACTCCTTTGCAGAGGGGAGAACGGGGGTTTGCGTGGGTCGGAAGCAGAGGCTCGGGCTGGACTTGAAAATAAGGTTCCGTGTGAACCTCTCGGCGTGGACGTTTGCTTTTCTACAAGGACCGTGGCCATTGTCAGAGGACTCCCCCAAACGCCCCTTTCCAATTATGGGCACAGAAAGCACGTCTATTATTTATAGATTCCATTCGAAAAACAAAATACTGAACTTGGTTGCCAGGAAATTTAAAACTATTTCTTATAAAATAAGCATTCCATCTTAGCGTGGAAAGAAATTATTTTGTAAAGAGGGAAAACGTTTTAGTTGGTTTAATTAGTGAAACACACCACAGTACAGAGAGGACAAGTACAATTTGAAAACCTTCGTCTGAAATGTGTTTTGAATCCCATTGTTACCACGCTCACCTCACCATCGCGCATTGGCCTCGTGCGTGGGAAGGGACTTGCCGGTGGTTACAAATCGGCATTTGGAAATGGCAGTCGTGCCAGCTTTTCACCAGATGCTGGCTGGTGCTACAGTCTGAGGAGTTCTCGAACATGGTCAAGTTCGAATCTCCTCTCCTCGGTATGCTGCTACCTTGTCCCTTAAAAGTGTGCGTGTGTGTTCAGGGGACAGTGTTACCTTTCGGTGACACTTTTATGGCTTACAAATTGATATGTGATGTGAACCTGAAATTTGTTGCTGTGATAAGAATGGAAATTTTTGTGTGTGTAGTGTTTTAAAGGCTTTACGTAATGGTCTGAGAAGCTGTTAAAGGGACTTAAATTGTATATACTGGTTTAACTTTTAAAGCTTTAAAAACGAATTCTGAATATAAAATTCAAATGTCGGAGTTAAACATTTTTGTGTCTTAGTAAAACAGTACATCTTAAAAGTAGGATGAAAAGATAACTTTGATTCTCAAAGTCAAGATCTGTAATATATATTTTCCTGCTTATTTCACACACAGATTTTTCTCTGGCAAGTGTTATAATTAGGAACTAATTATTTTCTGCTATTTTGAACACTTCACTAAAAACCAATTTTCATCATACTAGTCTGTCCTCATTTTATAAAACTTAGCAGTTAGTAGTTTGCTACAGCTTCTTTAAATTTTAGAAACAACTAAATTTTCTTTTATTTTTTTCAAGTAGAGAGGATGTTAGAATTTTTTTAATCTTTATTGTTCAGTTTATTAATTACATTGTTCCCTTTTTTTCCCACCTATAGTTCCCCTCCACCTGGTACCCATCCCACCCTCCGCTCTCACCCCCTCCACTGTCCTCTCCCATAGTTGCATGATTTTTGTCCAGTCTCTTGCTGCACTTCCCACACCCCCTTTCTCCCCAAGAGTTGTCAGTCCATTCCCTCTCTATGTCTGTGATTCTGTTACATTCACCAGTTTATCCTGTTCATCAGCTTATTAATTCACTTGATTTTTAGATTCATTTGTTGATAGATGTGTATTTGTTGTTCCTAATTTACACTTTTATCTTTTTCTTCTTCCTCTTCTTAAAGAATATCTTTCAGCATTTCATATAATATTGGTTTGGTGGTGATGAACTCCTTTAGCTTTTTCTTATCTGCGAAGCACTTTATCTGGCCTTCAATTCTGAATGATAGCTTTGCTGGATAGAGTAATCTTGGTTGTAGATTCTTGCTGTTCATCACTTTGAATATTTCTTGCCACTCCCGTCTGGCCTGCATCGTTTCTGTTGAGAGATCCGCTGACAATCGTATGGGTGCTCCCTTATAGGTAACCAACTGTTTCTCTCTTGCTGCTTTTAATATTCTCTCTTTGTCTTTTGCTCTTGGCATTTTAATTATGATGTGCCTCGGTGTGGTCCTCTTAGGGTTCCTATATATTGGGGTTCGGTGTGCTTCTTGGACTCCTAAGTCAATTTCTTTCACCAGGTGTGGGATGTTAGAATTTTTTGTAATTTATTTCTTGGAATAATATTTTCTGCCCCCCCCCCTTTTTTGGCATGTGTACGAAAGTACTTTAAGTTTCATGCCTATTTACCCCGAAGAACACCGCAATGAGAGAAAGGAATCCGAGTCCTGGAGACGAGCGTGATGAGCCGAGGCCCGGGTTTTGCTGGCATCTGAGCAGCTGTGCTGTTGGTGGAGGTCAGCTGCCCTGCATTCTCTTCCCACGCACTGGGAAAGATGGCTTCGGAGGCAGGGCCCTGCATCTCGTTACCCAGATGTCATCACGTCGCCTTTTCTGTGGAGTGTAAGTTATAGGCATCTCTCGGGAAGCATGGACGTCGCATGCGTGTTCCCCCTTTGTGCACCCGCAGCTCACCCCACTCTCCTCTCTGCTGACGTGAAGCAGAAGCTGGACAAGGTAGCGGCTCGATGGGGAGATTAGAGGCAGCCAGACTGTCTCCTGGCTGTAGAGACCCTCACAAGCTCGGGGCTCCCCCGCCCCTTGTTTAGATATTACTTGCTCTTTTGAGTTTCAGATTACAGGAGCAATTGATCTGCATGACCTATCTTAAGAACTTTAACTCTGCAGTGGAAACTTAAACCAAATGTATATCCTCAGGAGACAAATCATCTGAAAACCGGGCCGTCGTCATTTTGATGTATGGTTCCCCCAGAACAGTGTGGTGGAGAGCCCCACCTGGTGGACAGGAGCCGCACGTGCTGCGGGGGGAGATAGAGGACCCGGTCTCTGTTGACCGACTCTGGTCCTTGGGCTGCCATCGTGAGCTTTCCGCCGTTTCAGGCCCAGGCTCTGCCCAGTGCTGGATCCTGGGAGGATGAGGTGATGCGCAGTTGGGCCGGGGGCGGGGGGGGCAGTTTTGTTTGTGGGTTTCTCGCTTCTGTAGGTTGTAAGTGCCGGTCCTGGCCTTCTTCACAAACATCTCCTTATAGACAATCTTCTAGTTCAAATAAAAAGATCACTTTTCTAACATGCCGCCCGGGCCGGTTTGGCTCAGGGGGTCCTGTGTTGGATTCCAGCCAAGGGCACATGCCTGGGCTGCAGACCTGGTCTCCAGTGGAGGGCATGCAGGAGGCAGCTGATTAGTGATTCTCTCCCATTGAAGTTTCTCTCTCTCCCCCTGTCCCTTCCGCTCTGAAATCAATAAAAACATATTTTAAAAAGGTATCAATTAAAAAAATAAATAAAATGTCAACAAGGCAGCCTTTAGTCTTCAGGGATTTCATATATATCCCAGTGCATGAAATTTGTGCACTCAGGTGAGGGGGTGCAGGCCAGGCCTAGGGACCCTACTGGTGCAGAATCAGGGCTGGGGAGGGATTGGAAGGTTGGCCAGCCCAAGAGGGACCGCGGGAGGGCTCCAGGGTGTGTCCGGCCTGTCTTACTCAGTCCCAATCGGCTGAACCCCAGCAGCAAGCTAACCTACTGGTCAGAGCGTCTGCCCCCTGATGGTCAGTGCTTGTCAAAGCAAGCAGTTGAGCAGCCTTAGCATATTATGTTTTGATTGGTTGAATGGCTGACAGGACAACCGGACATTTAGCATGTTAGGCTTTTATTATATAGGCTTTTATTATGAAATCGTAGTAATAAGAGACTACCTTTCGGTAGAATTGTTTGTTGCCACAAACTTTACACTCTGTTGCTAAGCTGTTCATCTTATGAGAGGAGAGATTGATACTAATTATTAACTGGGGATCATCGCTTGTTATAGACAGTGTGTGTCTTTTGTGTAAACTGAAACATTTGCAGATATGGTGTGAGAAAATTGTATACTTTAAAAAACCTGTAATACATCATAATCTCTGGTTTTAGGTGTAGCTGCTCCTTAGTGTTTGTTTTATAACTGGTAGCCCTGCGTGCGGTTCCGTGTGCCAGTAGCTCTGCGGGGCCTGGCCGCCCCACACCCACTGCCCGTCTGCGGCCGGCACAGGAGGCTTGCCTGGTTACCACGGCGATGAAGCAAGCATTCCACCAGGCCGCTCACGCTGCCCACTCTCAACGGCCGCCCCCCCCCCCCCAGGACTGGGGGGCTCCAGGGGGCTGAAAGCCTGGGCGCCGCCATCCCTGTGATGGAGTGATGGTTAATTTGCATATTGCCCTTTCATTAGGTAGGATGATAAATTCTTGATAAAATGTACCACTCATTCACTGACATTTGTTGAGCTAGGAAGCTTGCCGGGCTTTGGCAAGCCAAAATGAACACGATACAGTTCTTTCACTCTTCACCACAAATGAGAGCAAGCGCATTCCTAGGAAGTGACGTGTTTTGCGGTGGAGTGTAAGTATGTTTGCTTGCTTAGTATTTACTGCCACGGATTGGAAGCATTCAGACGACATTTCACAAACGCTCTTGGAGAAGCTGATGGGTGGAATGGTGGCTTGTTTTAACGCATTTGGGGTGTGGGAAGCGGCAGGAGGCTGCGTAATAACTCCTCTGGGGTTCGGTTCCCAGCTCAGGTTAACCTCTGAGCCCGGCGGGGAGGCGCAAAGGGACGAACTCAGAGCACAGGCTCTGGAGTCTGTCTGGGGGACGGACCTTGGCTGTTCAACTCGCTGGCTGTATGGCCTGGCCCAAGCTGCGTAGGGGCCTGTGCCTCAGTGTCCTGAACTGTCTCTCATTTGTTACGAGGCTAAAAGGGATCGTCGGTCCAGTGGGCTTGATGCCGTGCCTGGCACAGAGTAAGCACGGCCTGTGGACGGGGGTCGGGGGCGCTGCGTGCCGTCGGGCAGGCGTGGTGGTCGCCGTGCGCCGGACCTGTCCCCACACCACACCCCTCCACCCAGCCCGTGGCGGACGGCTAGCGTCACTGCAGACAGACTCCGGGAGTCTCCATGCCGGGCTGCGGCACTTCCTCCCAGCAGGACGTTCAGAGAGGGGCTCCCTCTGCGCGTGTGCGCTTGCTTATTGCGTCACATTTGTGACCACAGGTCCTGCCCTGGCCCCAGACAGCCCAGGGCCTCGGAAGCCCAGAGTGGGAGGCGGGAGGTTTTGAGTCTGTGGGAAATCCATTTGCTTAAGGAAACGCGGCTTTTGTCAGCGTTTCAAAGGCCTCTGTGCCCCCCAAAAGGTCACCCGGCCCTCAGCTGTTCATGATTCTTTCCGGAAGGCCACTCCAGAGGTTAGAAATGGCACCCTCCTAGAAGATGAAACATGGATTTGCGTCATGCACTGTTTTAGATTATACCCACCGTATTTTCCGGCGTATGAGAGGTCTTTTCAACCCAGGAAAATCTCAAAAGTCGGGGCGTCTTACACGCCGGGTGTGAAATACCGCAGCCTGCAGTTATGATGGGCATTGCTGACTCGCCAGGGACGTGCTGGCCCTTGCTCCCTCTGTTGTTTGTTGTCGTCCTCCCGTCATCGCCAGCTCCGGTGTCTTATCCGCCGGGAAACACGGTGAATCGTTTTGAGGATACAGTTGAGGTTTGACTTGAAGGACTCAGATATAACGGAATGTTTTCCCTCTTCCGCCCCTTGTCCCGCTCCCAAGGATCAGGAGAGCCAGGGGAAGGGAGCTTGAGGCTCCGGAGCAGACCCGCTCCGGCTCCGCTCGCCCTGACCGGCGGGACCTGGCGCCGGGCCTGAGCGCCGTGGGACGGGCCCACTCCGGGCCGCAAGCACGGGGGCGCGGCCCTCGCCAGAGGCTCCCGCTCCTCTCGGCTGCAGCGCCGGTGCGCGCTGCGCTCGCTTTTGCTGCCCGTGTCCCCGCATTTCCGTGTGCGAGCCAGCTGCCCGCCAGCGCGCTCTCTGTTGTCCGGCTCACCTCCACCCTCTGGCGTGTGAACAGTTACAGCATTTCTAATGTTTTAACACATAGTTTATTGGTTTTTCACAGAGAGGAGGGAGAGGGACAGAGAGAGAAACATCGATCAGCCGCCTCCTGCACACCCCCCTCCGGGCAGGTGCCCGCAGCCGAGGTCCAAGCCCTTGACCGGAACCGAAGCCGGAGCCCTTCAGTCCGCAGGCCGGTGCTCCATCCACTGAGCGTCGGCCTGCGGTTTTGGCAGCATTTCTGATTTTTTATGACCAGACTTACTCCAGTTCTACACCCGAATTGTCTAAAGTCAGAAACCTTAGTCAGTGGGGGTCCCAGGCAATGGATCTCACTGCCGTGGGAGTTTGGGGAGCACCGGAGAGGACAGAGAGCAGTGAGTGGGTGTGGGAGTTGGGGAGCACCGGAGGGGACAGAGAGCAGAGTGGGTGTGGGAGTTTGGGGAGCACCGGAGAGGACAGAGAGCAGTGAGTGGGTGTGGGAGTTGGGGAGCACCGGAGGGGACAGAGAGCAGTGAGTGGGTGTGGGGGTTTGGGAGCACCGGAGGGGACAGAGAGCAGAGAGTGGGTGTGGGAGTTGGGGAGCACCGGAGGGGACAGAGCAGTGAGTGGGTGTGGGAGTTTGGGGAGCACCGGAGGGGACAGAGAGCAGAGAGTGGGTGTGGGAGTTGGGGAGCACCGGAGGGGACAGAGAGCAGAGAGTGGGTGTGGGAGTTGGGGAGCACCGGAGGGGACAGAGCAGTGAGTGGGTGTGGGAGTTTGGGGAGCACCGGAGGGGACAGAGAGCAGAGAGTGGGTGTGGGAGTTGGGGAGCACCGGAGGGGACAGAGAGCAGTGAGTGGGTGTGGGGGTTTGGGGAGCACCGGAGGGGACAGAGAGCAGTGAGTGGGTGTGGGAGTTGGGGAGCACCGGAGGGGACAGAGCAGTGAGTGGGTGTGGGAGTTTGGGGAGCACCGGAGGGGACAGAGAGCAGAGAGTGGGTGTGGGAGTTGGGGAGCACCGGAGGGGACAGAGAGCAGAGAGTGGGTGTGGGAGTTTGGGGAGCACCGGAGGGGACAGAGAGCAGAGAGTGGGTGTGGGAGTTTGGGGAGCACCGGAGGGGACAGAGAGCAGAGAGTGGGTGTGGGAGTTGGGGAGCACCGGAGAGCAGAGAGTGGGTGTGGGAGTTGGGGAGCACCGGAGGGGACAGAGAGCAGAGAGTGGGTGTGGGGGTTTGGGGAGCACCGGAGGGGACAGAGCAGTGAGTGGGTGTGGGGGTTTGGGGAGCACCGGAGGGGACAGAGAGCAGTGAGTGGGTGTGGGGGTTTGGGGAGCACCGGAGGGGACAGAGAGCAGTGAGTGGGTGTGGGGGTTTGGGGAGCACCGGAGGGGACAGAGCAGAGAGTGGGTGTGGGAGTTGGGGAGCACCGGAGGGGACAGAGAGCAGTGAGTGGGTGTGGTCGCAGGACCTGGTGAGTGGCGGGAGCAGGGCCTGTCAGCTGGGCTTCTGGGGAGCGGCCCTCCTGTCCAGCCTGGGGGGCGCAGGGAGGCCCGGCCGGAGCCGTGGCTCAGGGTCCGGGGCTGACACGCCGCTCGGAGACCATGGCTCCTGAGCGCCCTCTCTCGCATGGGGGGAGAACAGCACCTGCGCACAGGGTTGTAGCTAATAGAGGGTTAATTAGTTAATTGAATGTGAAGCTCCCGGAATGGAGCCTGGCACATAGTGAGTAGCTCAGTGGGTTGGGCTCTGTCCCATGCCCTGAGAGGTCCCCCCGCCGTTTCAGAGGTGTTGAGTGGCGGAAGGATCGGAGTGGCCAATGACAGGAAGCCGGGGCAGGCAAACATAAGGAGCGCACGGTGTGTCAGCAGCAGCGGAAGAGGAGTTGAGGTTCAGCCACCTTGACTCGGTGACATGCCAGTGGCCGTGCTCCGGCGACATTCCTGGAGGCCGGCCAGAGCCGGGGAGGCAACGGCTCTGCTCGCCTCCCCCCCTGCTCCGGGGCACAGGACAGCGAGCCCCTCCTCGGGCCTGTCTGATCCTCCACGCGCAGCACCGCTGCCTTCGGAGAACAGAGAGCCCGGGAGGGGACTGGGGTGTTTGGGGGGAGGGGAGGGGAGGGCAGGGGAGAGGAGAAGAGAAGAGAGGAGGGGCGGGGCGGGGAGGGGGCAGGCAGCGGCTGGTGGGACCGGCTAGTGTCACTCAGGGCTGGTCTCGCAGAGAAAAGAAAGCTCCCTGCTGTTTGGGTGGTTGATGGGCTGACTCGGGAGAGGCGCCCTCGCTGTGGGCACAGCAGGCAGGAGCCTCAGCTTCGGGGGGGGGGGGGGGTACTGCATGCTCTGGGGGCCCCCCGCCCGGGGCCAGCGGGGTGCTGGAGCCAGGAGTGGCCGCGCCTGGAAACACGGTGTGCGGACGGAGCTGGGCGTGTGGCCGGACTGAGGGTGAGCGTGGCCGCAGGGACGCGCACAGAGGGACGGCCAGCAGTGGGGCTGAGCGCACGGCGGGCGGGCTGCGGGGGGCGGGCGGGCCTGGCCCTGTTTAGAGCGGAGGCGGCCCGATCACGGTCATCCGCACCGTAGGGCGCGGTGAGCCTTTCCTCGTGTCCTCAGCATGAAGGGCGCAAGGTTCTACTTTCCCCCGATTTCTGAATTTTTTATACATCTTACTGCTTTTTCACAGCGAGTGGAGGTGAAGGGGAGTTGTCAGGTTTGAGAAGGGGACCTGGGGGAGGAGTCCTGGGAGCCCAGGGAGGACAGCGGGGGAACTTGCCCGGGGCTCGGAGGAAGTGGCCAGGGCTCCCACTGGAGGTCACCCTGCAGTGCCCGCACCCCGGACGGTGGCGTCGTGCAGGGGGCAGGGGGGGCAAGGCCGCCGTGGCGCTGAGCACGGAACTGGGATGGTGTGAAGGCGAGAGGCAGGAGCGGTCACCATGTGACCCAGCAGGCCGGCGGTGGTGCGCCCAGCATCAGGGACACGCCTGGGGCCGTGCCAGGCTCTTTGGCAGGCGAGAGCCGCTGGGAGCTTCTCTACTGGGGACAGGACTCACACCCCACTGTGGCTTCAGCAGGCCGCCATGCCCCCAGCGTGCGTGGTTCTGGACTTGTGGCTGGAACTGGCCCTGATGCTTTTCAGTGGTGGCTAAAGGGGGGGGGGGGGGGGGCGGGATCTAGTTAGTGGGCCTCCCAATTAACGGAACATGATCCCTGCGGAAAGTCATTTCAGCTTATCAGTGGCTGGCAAACGGTTCCGGTTCCCGGCGGCGGTTCTGGCCGTGCCTGTGGCCGGTTCTGAGTGCCTGTGGCCGAAGCCAGAGGGACGGACTGGAGTCTCTAGTCCTGAACAAAGGCTGCTGCTTGCAGAGGCAAATTATGCAAATCGGCCCGCAGTGTTTCCTAATCAGTCCGCGCTTTGTTGGGAGGAGGAGCGCCAGCGGACAGCGCCCTCTCCTCCCGCCTCTCCTCCCGCCTCTCCTCCCGCCTCTCCTCCCGCCTCTCCTCCCGCCTCTGCAGCCAGGCCACTGTGGGCCCCGCCGGGGACACTGTGACTGCCCCGAGCTCTGCGTTTTGTACCGGGGATGAGTTTTTAGTTTGTCTTCCTTTCGGAAATTCACAAAACACCCGAGAAGGAGCCGCTGGCAGGACCGATCTGTGGGTGACAGGACCCCCGTGGTGCCAGGCCGCTCCGGCTCTGCAGGCGCACACGCGCATTCGGAACAGTACTGTGGCTCCGGCTGGCACCACAGTTACCCTTGCCCAGTCCCTTGAGTCTAGATGAGAACAAAGAACAGAGAACTTTACAAGCCCCTGGGAAGAAACGGTGAGATTTCCGAGTTCCCCTGTTGCTGCGGCTGAAATGCTTGTCTGCCATCTAGCGGTTCAGGTGAGGGGTGTGCGGGTTTCCTGTCCAGAGTCAGGCTGTCCTGCGATTAACTCCTTCCCTGCTGGAAGCGCCTGGAAGAGCAGTTGAGTTCAGAGGTTAAATCCTTATTGAGGAACCCCCTCATGCTGCCCCGAGCACAGCTTCTGTGGCATTTCGGAGCCCGGCGGTGACCTGCAGGGGTTCCCCCCCCCCCCCCGGCCCGCCAGAGGCAGAGGAGACCTGCCGGCGCTGGCTGTGGCCTGAGCAGTCTGGCTGTTGTGCGTCAGAGGATGAGGAATGGGACGGGGACGGGGAGGCTCTGGCTGCGGAAGTCCCAGGGAGACAGTCGCGGAGGGCCTGGGGCTTAAGGAATTGGACTCGGTCTGTGAGTCCATGTACACTTAGGGAAGTCCTTGGAAGACTGACCTTTTTGTTTAAAAAGTTCTCAGTCTGCCCTGACTGGTGTGGCTCAGTGGATAGAGCGTCGGCCTACGGACTGGAGGGTCCCAGGTTCGGTTCCGGTCAAGGGCATGTACCTTGGCTGTGGGCACATCCCCAGTAGGGAGTGTGCAGGAGGCAGCTGATCGATGTTTCTCTCTCAGCGATGTTTCTGACTGTCCCTCTCCCTTCCTCTCTGTAAAAAAGCAATAAAATATATATTTTTTAAAAGTTCTCAGTCTGATTGCAAAGATTGAACACACCAATCGTAGAAAACTTTGGAAGTACAAAGAGGGATTAAGAATAAAGCAAAGTCTCCAAATCCTGCCACCCAGAAGCCATCTGTGTTTGATGCGCAGCCTCAGATTCCGCTCTGTGCGTGGAAACTGCGTGAGTGCGCATTTCGTGTATTTTATGTCGATGGACTTCGGGCGGCCATGTTCCCCCTGCAGGCTGTCCCTGAGCACGGCCACCTCCTCCAAGTCATAAGCCAGGCGCTTTCACCTCCCCCCCGCCCTCCGCCCTCGAGAGGGGGGAGAGGGCTGGGAGAGGCCAGGAGCCTCATCAGCTGACGTCCTCCCACCCAAAGCCCGAGTCTGCAGAAGGTGCCAACCGAGATCAGAGCCACAGAACTCGGCAGCTCCCCGTGTTCCTGCCAGCACCCCCCCCCCCACTGTCTGCCCTGCTGCACGCAGCCCCACACACCTCCCTTCGCCCCGAGCCTGCTCTGCCCTCGCCCCGACCTGAGCCGTGTGGAGAGGAGCTCAGGTGTGGGGAGCAGCACCCCTTCTGGAGGTTGCCTTGTGGGCGGTGCTTGCTGATTGACACTCGGGAGCACTGGTCCCATGGGCCAGTCTCTCCCGCCTCCGTCTCCTTGCTCGGACTCGAAGGCCTGGCAGCACCCCCGGGGCCGTCAGTGCCAGGCCTCCTGGTTGGCATACCTCAGGACCAGCAGCGGCCTTGGGGCAAGGCCTCCCTCCCGCCGAGGCACGTCCTCTCGGCGGACACGTCTCCCCCGGCCACAGGAGGACTGTGACACGGGCACGTGTGTGGGGACAAGAGCCTCTGGCTCAGTCATCCTCTGGCCACAGCAGTGAGGCGCATTGTAAGCCCCTGCACACAGAGGTTCTCACTCACACCCTGCTCCTCCTTCCCTGAAGAAACACCTGGAACTGAAGCTAACCATGAGTAGTTTCCTTAGTCTTGGCAGTACAATCCTATCTAATAAAAGAGTGATATGCAGATTGACCGCACCTCTGCTACACCCACAAGCCATGCCCACAGGCCATACCCACCACCCAATCAGGAGCCAAATATGCAAATAAACCCCAACCAAGATGGCTGCAGCCATTGAGAGCAGGAGGGAGGCTTGGGTTTCCCCAGCAATGGAGGAAGCCAAGCTTTTCGCCTGCTGTTGCCTGCCTAGGCCTCCGCTTAAGGCTACAAAGTTTCAATTATAGAAGATACATAAGTTGCAACAGAAATGACTACAGCCACAGAGTGAGCAGAAGCCTTGGCTCTGCTCCAGGCTGCAAAGTCTCAATTGTAGAACATAAATTAATCCCAGATGCCAACGCCTCTGCTTGAGTTGCCAGGGGGCGTGGCCAGCCTGCAAATCACCAAAGGCCCCTCACCCAGGCTGCCCCACGCCCCAAGGGAACCCCACCCTGATCCGGGACACCCTTCAGGGCAAACCAGCTGGCCCCCACCCATGCACCAGGCCTTTATCCTATCTAATAAAAGAGTAATATGCAGATTGACCATCACTCCAACAAACAAGATGGTCAAAGATCCTGCCCCCATGTGGACACAAGATGGCCACCACAAGATGGCCAGCAGGGGAAGGGAGTTGGGAGGGACCAGACCTATAAGAGAGGGCAGGTGGGGGTGATCAAGCCTGCAGGGAAGGGCAGTTAGAGGTGACCAGGCTAGCAGAGGAGGGAAGTTGGAGGTGACCGTGCCTGCAGGAAAGGGCAGTTGTGGGGGACTCAGGCCTGCAGGGGAGAACAGTTGGAGGGTACAAGGCCTGCAGGGGAGGGCAGTTAGGGATGACCAGGCCTGCAGAGGAGGGCACTTAAGGGCAAACAGGCTGGCAGGGGAGCAGTTAGGCATCAATCAGGCTGGCAGGCAGAAGCAGTTAGGGGCAATCAGGAAGGCAGGCAGGCGAGCAGTTGGGAGTCACCAGTCCTGGATTGTGAGAGGGATGTCTGACTGCCCGTTTAGGACCGGTCCTGGTGGGATCGGTCCTAAAGGGGCAGTTGGACATCCCTTGAGGAGTCCCAGATTGGAGAGGGTGCAGGCTGGGCTGAGGGACTCCCCCCCCATGCATGAATTTTGTGCACCGGGCCTCTAGTATGGAATAAGTAACATAGCCTTCGTGGCGTAGGCCTGCCATCCATCCCAGTTCCGCCATCACTAGCCTTGTGACCTGTGCTGGCCTCAGTTTCCATGCTCATTACAAGGGAGGGGGGTGATGTTGATTCATCCGGGTGTTGTGGGGAGTAACTGACAGCGAATGCTGAGCGGTTCAGGCCGGGCACACACGTGGCTGGTGCTCTGCGTGACGGCCCCGGTCCGGGACACCCTGAGTGCAGTGCCCTGCTGACCCAGATGTGAGAGGAGGAAGCAGCTGGAGGTTGCTCACTCACGGCTGTCCCCAGTCCCAGTCGTCCCCCGTGAGCCCCATGCCGAAAACTGCCCTACCAGGAACCTGCACTTCCGTTCGTGCCGAAACTCGGGTGCCGGTTCCATCGGGCCTCACCCCTGCGCCCCGAGCAGAGGACTCGCCCTCGCTCTGCACCTTCTCATCTGTGAAGCGGGGCTGGGGAGGGGCTGCCTCTGCGTGCCTCGCTGGTGCCCGCCGAGCCTGGGCAGCTGTCTGGTGCAGAGCCAGCTCACAAAGAAGATGGCGCCGCGGTGAAGACGGTGAGACTGTTCGGTGGAGCTTCAGGCGGAGAACCCAGCCCTCGGGAATGAAGCGGCCGAGAGTGGAGGGGTCCGGTCGTTGGCTAGGGGGTGGGTTACTGCTATTTGGTAGCAGAAAATCTGCACTTCAAAATGACTAAACAGGCCGAAACTGGTTTGGCTTAGTGGATAGAGCGTCGGCCTGCGGACTGAAAGGTCAAGGGCATGTACCTTGGTTGCGGGCACATCCCCAGTAGGGGGTGTGCAGGAGGCAGCTGATGGATGTTTCTCTCTCATCGATGTTTCTGACTTTCTGTCCCTCTCCCTTCCTCTCTGTAAAAAATCAATAAAAAATGTTTTTTTAAAGAATGACTAAACAGGTTAAGAGAAGAAAGTGCTTTTGGGGGGAGGGGGAGCTATTTTTCAAAATAATATTCTAAGGACATTTTTAAAGGCACTGCAGGGGACAGTGGATAGGACCATGCGCTGGGTGCCCAGGTGAACTAGGGCTGGTCCTGTCTCATCTGCTCCCCTTCCTCCCCTCCCTCACTATTATATATATATAATTGATTTTTTTTACAAAGAGGAAGGGAGAGGGATAGAGAGAAACATCGATAAGAGAGGAACATTGATCAGTTGCATCCTGCACACCCCCTACTGGGGATGTGCCGGCAACCAAGGTACATGCCCCTGACCGGAATCAAACCCGGGACCCTTCAGTCAGCAGGCCGACGCTCTATCCACTGAGGCAAACCAGTGAGGGCCTCCTGTATTATTTTGAAGCAACCCCAGGGCTGTCATTTTATTTGTGAATTTTTCAGCAGATATCCTTGAGAGACAAGGATTTTGAAAACGAAAATATTAAAAACAGTCCTAACACCTAGTACTGTCGCCATACCTGAATAAAAACTCATTGTAATCAATTAACATCACTAAGTGTTAAGTGGGAAGTTTTCAAACCGGTTGAATAATAATACACAGCAGGCACCAAAGTGACTTCAGAGTCAGATGACATGACGCAGCAGCGTGGCTGTCTGGTATCGGGAGCCCCTGGAGCTCAGCGCCAGTGACGAGGGTCCCCTTCTGCTCTCGCTGATCGCGCCTCGCGGGCCGTGAGGAAGCTGTTCCCGCAGGTTGTCAGAAATGATGAAGAGCCACAGGAAGCGGCTGGGGTGGAGGAGGCAGTAGCTAGTACTGCCTTCTTTTCTCTCATAGCTACAGCCCAGTTCTTGCTTTAAGTCATGGTGTGTGCGGGAAATGGAGGGTTTGTCTTCATCCACATCTGTCCTCTCCGATAGACGCTGAATGCGGTGCGGCATGTGGCCAGGTCGCACCTCCCACGGTAACGCCTTCCCCGGGGAGGCGCTCGGCTGGGGAACCCATCCTCCCCGCAGCTGTCAGCACGCACCTTGTCGGCGATTTCTTGTCTTTTTTTAAAATATGTTTTATTGATTTCTTACAGAGCGGAAGGGAGAGGGATAGAAAGCCAGGAACATCAATGGGAGAGAAACATCGACCAGCTGCCTCCTGCACACCCCCCTCCCGCTGGGGATGTGCCCGCAACCAAGGTACATACCCTTGGCCGGAATTGAACCCAGGATCTTTCAGTCCGCAAGCCGACGCTCTATCCACTCTATCCGCTCTATCCACTGAGCCACACCGGTTTCGGCCTTGTCAGCGATTTCACCTGCGCTGCTCACCTGCGTGGCCTTTGATGACATGCGGGGAGGGTCGCTTGCACAGAGCCAGTGTGTGCTGCTTCGTCCGTTTGCTCCCAGTTATCCGGGTGCCACCTCCTGATAGCTTTGCTGCTTCTTGATTCAACTCGTAAGTCAGGAGTAATCGGATCCTAAAGCCTTTTTCTGTCCCCCTTCCCCTCTCCTCCCCCCCACCCAACATGCAGGTACTAGGGGGACACGGCAGTGAGCAGGACCTCAGAGGACTTCATGGGAGTCTCGTGGGGTCGTAGATAAATACTTCTGTCACATGGAAAGGGCTGGCAGGTGTCTGCAGAATATTAAGGGAGGTGTTGGGGAAGGCCTCGGGGAGGAGGTGGCATTTGAGCAGAAAAGGAGGTGCTGGGCTCGGGGCGGCATGCGGTTGCACCCAGGAAGAAGGCTGATCCCGGCCGAGAAAGAGCATGACTCACAAAGCGTGGAGCTGTGGGAACAGCGTGCCCACACTGCCGTCTGGGAAGTGCCCACTCGTGGCTCAGCCCCCAAAGCGCTCCCGGCTTTAGCCCTTGCGCCTTACTGCCTACCCAGCCCCACAGGCACTTGCCCGGAACCCCTTCCTCCCCCTCGCAGCCCTCTCCCTGGCGTTCAGTGACGTCAAGACCAGGGAACTGACACTGGCTTTAGGTTTTAATGGGGCCGATGTGCTTCCATTTCACTCGAATTCGCTCGTCAAACTTGAAGTGACGGCCTTTCTCCTTTAAAAGTAAGAGCTGTTCTCTGTAGGTGCACACATACAAGAGCTCTTTTCCGAGTTAGCACTCTGGGGGGCTACCCCAGTCCGGAGGCACTCCGCACCTCTCCAAAGCTTGCACACATCGGGGCCGGGCACAGTCGTGTGGAGCACCGGTGTGATGAGCTGTTTGGGCAGTTTGCTCTCCAAAGACGGGGCCGGAGCACAACAGTAACCTATGAGAGGTTGGCCAGGAGTTGTCAGAGAGGGTGGTGGTCACGTGGTTAAACTGTCAGCTCGGTCCTCAGGCAACGGCCCTCTCCTGGGAGGCTGTCCGGGGCTTGTGTTGTCTGTTCAGGTGAATCAGAGGCCTGTTGGGATGTTCTCCGTCACTGACCTGTTGCGACCTGTGTGTGTGTTTATTTTAGGAAGCTGATAAAATGTCAGGGTTATCTAATACCTAGGGAAATCTCAGCGCTCATTTATTTCTTTGTGTCCTTGGCATTTAAAATATTAGCTTACACATTGTG
The DNA here is from genome assembly GCA_027563665.1 of Antrozous pallidus. Lineage (NCBI taxonomy): Eukaryota > Metazoa > Chordata > Mammalia > Chiroptera > Vespertilionidae > Antrozous > Antrozous pallidus. The sequence goes on along the minus strand of CM050511.1, from coordinate 120,499,717 downwards.
CTCATGTTAAATATGGAGTTAAATGGATGATATTGCAATTATTTAATACCTCTTCAGTTACCGAGAATTCCATTTAGTCCTGAGTAAGCTTGGATCCATTTTAATACGCTCATTGAATAGACATTTGCCGCGACAGAGCAGAAGAAACGGGAGCACACAGGTTATACTTTAAGTGAAGCCTCTTGTTGTGTTTTTGAGATGCCCCTGGGGCTGCCTTGTTCCTGGTGCACACACAGCCCCACACAGTCTCCCTGGGAGGCTAGACCAACTAAAGATGGTGGTGGCAGCTGGGTATAGCCTGTGTAGGAGATTCCTTTTAAAACTTCCCTTGGACCTTCCAAAGCTTTTTATGGAGAACTTCTTAACTCCTAAAAATCCTCTTTAGGATATTAAGGCTTTAAGTAGGTGTGCTATGGATTGAATGTGTGTGTCCCCAAAATTCACATGTTGGAGTCCTAACCCCCAATGTGATGGTATTTGAAGATGGGGCTTTTGGGGGTGATTAGTTCATGGGGTGGAGCCCCACGAATGGGATTGGTGCCCTTTCCGAAGAGCCATGAGAGAGGGGATCTCTCTTCACATTGTCAGGGTGCAGCAAGAAGGCAGCGCGCGTGAACCAGGAGGGCCGTCACCAGACACTGAACCCGCCAGCACCTTGACCTTGGCCTTCCAGTCCCGAGCACTGTAGAAACAAATGCTGTTGGTTAAGCCCCCAGGCTGACATAGACAAGGTGTATTAGAGTCTCATTGCTGCTATAACAAATTACCACAAACTCAGTGGTTAGAGCAACACACATTTATTATCTTCCTCCCTCATTTCACTTTGTTTTTTCATTCATAGCTCCGTGCAAAGTACTTGACACATAGTAGGTATTTAGAGTCGGTTTTTATTTTATTCTATTTTTTATTCTTTTTTTTTAACATTTATTGATTTTTTACAGGGAGGCAGGGAGAGGGATAGAGAATTAGAAACATCGATGAGAGAGAAACATCAATCAGCTGCCTCCTGCACTCTCCCCACTGGGTATGTGCCTGCAACCAAGGTACATGCCCTTGACCAGAATCGAACTCGGGACCTTCCAGTCCCCAGGCCGATGCTCTGTCCACTGAGCCAAACCGGTTTTGGCTAGAGTTGGTTTTTAAGATGCTAGAAACCGGCGGTCACAGATGGCATCCTCTGTGCTGTGTGTTCTCTGTTCATCCTGGGGGGGAGCGCGGGGGGTGTGAGAGGGGGAGGTGGGGCTGGCTGTGCAGCGATAAACCATGGCTTTGAACCCTGTAACTCCTTGACAAGGGCCCTTTTCTGAATGGGAGACTCTGCCTTAGGGTCCCCTTTAGATACAGACAGGTTACAGGGGACCGGCCCTCGTTGGGCATTGCTGTGTGCACACAGCCTGCACCATCCCGTGGAACCTCCCAGTTCCCTGGGGACCATTTCTCCGCACGGTCATGGACCACAGCAGTGACAGGAAGAGAGAGCGACCACGGCCAAGAATGTCGGTGGTCAGACACGGGTCTGAGACCACAGTTGTCCAGTTTGTAGTTCCAGCGTCCTTCCACAGCCGGCGTTCCACTCTGTCAATATCACATGTGATTACAGCATCTGTGTAGCTGTGTCAGCATTTTGTTTGTGTTTCCTTTCAGATTTCGCACATCGGCAAGCTGAGAGATTTTCTCCTGGAACACAGGAAAGACTACGTCAGTGCGCACAGGTGAGTGCGTGCTGGTTACCAGGGCACTGCTGGCTCCTCTGTCCGTGCCGAGAGCCTCTCC
>CM050511.1:120422944-120492944 GCA_027563665.1 Antrozous pallidus | reverse complement strand
CTGGGCTGTGTGTGTGCCCACTTGCTGCTGCCCTTTAATTTTGCCCCCACGCCCACCCTCTCTCTCTCGCTTTCTCTGTAGCCATATCCTGTCTGAATACGGGAGGATGACAGACGCAGAGCGAGACCAGATAGACCAGGACGCGCAGACGTTCATGAGGACCTGCTCCGAAGCGATTCAGCAGCTGAGGAATCAAGGTGGGGGCCCCGGGGCTCCGACAGGCAGCCGTGACCGGCCAGGATCCTCACGGCACCGCCAGCCACAGCTCCTCTTGCACCTGTTCAGAGTCAGATCTTAAGCTTCCAAATCCTTCTTTTCCTGATCAGTGTTTTTTGTTTGGGTTTGGTTTTTAAATATATTTCATTGATTTTTCACAGAGAGGAAGGGAGAAAGATAGAGAGCTAGCAACATCGATGAGAGAAAAACATCGATCAGCTGCCTCCTGCACACCCCCCACTGGGGATGGGCCCGCAGCCAAGGGACATGCCCTTGACCAGAATCGAACCTGGGACCTTTCAGTCCGCAGGCTGATGCTCTGTCCACTGGGCCAAACCGGTTTTGGCCTGATCAGTGTTTTAACCTAAGTGGGTAAAAGTAAGGAAAAGACCATAATCTAAGTTAAATAACGGGACCTCTCCAAGCAGCTAAAAGCTGACTAAGGGGCCAGGGTCAGAGAAGATGAGTGTGTGTGTGTGTGGGGGGGACACCTGTGTGTGTGTGGCAGCCCTCAGCAATCACAGAAGCCATGCTCCGTGCCCATAGGCTCTATGCTGACATAACCGAGAACATACACACGAACCTAATAAAACCAGGAGCCAGGTGCCAAGCCTTGTGGCCGGTTGACTTGGCCTCAGTCTCCTCGTGTGTAAAGTAAGGTCACCGTGGCTGCCTTTAGATGGCAGTGTCGGCGGCTCGCAGTGATGGGTGTCAGGTTCACGCAGGTGCTCCGTTCTCAGTACCAGGGGCTGACCTGCCAGGGGCAGCGGCTCGGGCTTCAGAGAGGCGAGTCTGCGGGAGGAGGAAGGCGCCCGTGGCCAGGCGTCAGGGCGGGTTGACTCCATGTCTGCGGGACCCGGTGAGTGGCTGCGGGAGAGGCCACCGTCCAGGCCCCGGAGCGTGTGGCCCGCCCTTGAGGCTGAGTCCGTTTGGTGGGCGCAGCAAACACATCCTGCCCGCTGCAGACCGCTAGCCGAGTGCCTGGTTCTCCGCAGGCTCAGCGCTCACCTCCGCAGCCTGGCGCTCCCACTCTTAAACGCAGCTGCCCGCGCCGCTCTGGTTCCGTAGCGGGGTCTGGAAATGCTGTCGGGAGAAACCGCGAGGAGGCGGCCGCCTTGCTCTTCAGCGGAGCTGCGTGCAGAGACCTGAGCCTGTGCTTTCTTTTTTTTAAATACATTGTATTGATGTTTCACAGAGAGGAAGGGAGAGGGGTAGAGAGCTAGAAACATCGATGGGAGAGAAACATCCATCACCTGCCTCCTGCACCCCTCCCACTGGGGATGTGCCCGCAGCCAAGGCACACGCCCTTGACGGGAATCGAACCTGGGACCCTGCAGTCCGCAGGCCGACGCTCTGTCCACGGAGCCACACGGTGGGGCTGAGCCTGTGCGTTCTGTTGCAGCCCACAAGGACACACACTCGCAGCAGGTGAGGGAGCACCGGAGCGCCGTCCTGGACTTCACGCAGGACTACCTCAAAAGTACGTGCTCGCCCTGAGCGTCCCCGGCGTTTCGCGTGGGTGAGATGCGCGCCCAGCCCTGCCCAGAGGCGGGGGGCAGGGGGGGGGCCCCGGCGTGTCATTGTATGGGACGAGCCCGCTGCCCGAGAAGCCCTTTCCATTGGCCTGTGTCCTGGTCTCCCCTGCCACAGGAGTGTGCAGACTGTACTCCGAGCAGAGAGCCATCCGCGTGAAGCGAGTGGTGGACAAGAAGCGGCTGTGAGTACCGTCTGTGGGGCCGGGAGCGGCGGCGGCGGCGGCGGTGTGCGCTCCGCTGTGCCGGGCCGGGAGCGGTGGCGGCGGCGTGCGCTCCGCTGTGCCGGGCCGGGCCGAGTGCCTGCAGGTGCGGGCGGCGTGCGCTCCGCTGTGCCGGGCCGGGCCGAGTGCCTGCAGGTGCGGGCGGTGTGCGCTCCGCTGTGCCGGGCCGGGCCGAGTGCCTGCAGGTGCGGGCGGCGTGCGCTCCGCTGTGCCGGGCCGGGAGCGGTGGCGGCGGCGTGCGCTCCGCTGTGCCGGGCCGGGAGCGGTGGCGGCGGCGTGCGCTCCGCTGTGCCGGGCCGGGAGCGGTGGCGGCGGTGTGCGCTCCGCTGTGCCGGGCCGGGAGCGGTGGCGGCGGCGTGCGCTCCGCTGTGCTGGGCCGGGAGCGGTGGCGGCGGTGTGCGCTCCGCTGTGCCGGGCCGGGAGCGGTGGCGGCGGCGTGCGCTCCGCTGTGCCGGGCCGGGCCGAGTGCCTGCAGGTGCGGGCGGCGTGCGCTCCGCTGTGCCGGGCCGGGCCGAGTGCCTGCAGGTGCGGGCGGTGTGCGCTCCGCTGTGCCGGGCCGGGCCGAGTGCCTGCAGGTGCGGGCGGCGTGCGCTCCGCTGTGCCGGGCCGGGCCGAGTGCCTGCAGGTGCGGGCGGCGTGCGCTCCGCTGTGCCGGGCCGGGAGCGGCGGCGGCGGTGTGCGCTCCGCTGTGCCGGGCCGAGTGCCTGCAGGTGCAGGCGGCGCTCCCTGAGCCTCACTCGCTACAGCAGCCCCGGGAGGCGGGGCTGTGGTCTGGATTTTACCGAGGACGGGGACGCTGCGGCTCAGGAAGTGAGGGACCTCACCCCCCGGGGGCAGCCGGGCGGAGCAGAGCCCCCTGGTCCAGTTTGTGCCGCTCCCCATTTTGTTGTCTGGGTAACCCTTGAGGTTTGACACCGTGTCAGCCGTCTTGCCTGGGCCTCTTTGGCCCCCAGCGCCCTCCTGTTGTCCCTGAACGTGGGTTCCTGAGGGACAGTGTCCCCTGCCAGGCCTTTCTCGGGCATCTGCGCCATGCTCTGCCTGCCCCCCCCCCCACACACACACACACACGTGCCCCATTCAGCACAGACCCCGCTTAGGTTAACACACGGAAGCTCCAGCAGGCATATCGGGTTGCCCGCGGCCTCCCAGCCAGGATGCGGGCAGGCCCGTCCCAGTCTCCCACGGCGCCCGCTGTCCCGTCGGTCCCTCCCCGGCGGCTGTGCCAGCCCCTACAGCCAGGCTTGCAGCCTGACGACGTGGAAAGCGGGATCCAGGCCCGACTCCTGGGCACGTCCAACTCTGGGAGACTTCAGGGCGTTCTTCCAGAACCGTGGTCGGCAAACTGCAGCTCGCGAGCCACATGCGGCTCTTTGGCCCCTTGAGTGTGGCTCTTCCACAAAATACCACGGCCTGGGTGAGTCTATGTTGAAGACGTGGCATTGGAAGAATATGTTTAAAAAATGTGGCCCTCAAAAGAAATATCTGTCAGTCGTCGTACGGTTGACATTTGGCTCTGTTGACTGATGAGTTTGCCGACCGCTGTTTTAGAAGCTACAGTGCCTAGTGTTGGGGGACACGTTTTGTTACTGTGTCGGGGTCCCAGCACCGCCCTCAGGCGTGGCGGCTCACTGGAAGGACTTGCAGGATTTGGCGCCCAGCCTGCCGGGCTGAGTCGCTGCAGTGCGACCGTGCAGAGCCAGCAGCGGGGGCAGGCGCCGGGCAGTGCACGGAACCAGGGCACGCTCCACAGTCCTGTCCCGGGCCAGCAGGGTGGCTGACAGCTCGTGGGAAGCTGGGTGCCAGCGGGCTCCGTAGACTCACTGCTCGGGACTGTCACGGTGCCCGGGCAGGTGGCACCTGTCGCCTGGCCTATAGGCACAGCAGCCTGGCCACATGGCCTCCACCCCAGTTCAGCACATCGCGCTTCTCACTTGGGGTCTGGGAGCCAAGTCCAGGTCCCCAGGCACCAGCCGCGGGCCAGACTGCAGGCAGGCCAAGGTGAGCGGCCTCCTGCCTGCTCTGGTGGCTTCTCTGTGCCCGGGTGAAGCAGGTTTGAAATTGCAAAAGCCAGCCTCCTCTGTGGAAGAGGAGGTGAGCGCACCAAGGTGCCCGTCAGCGGGCACTACAGCTCAGCCCCGAGGGCACGGGCAGAGCGGAGCCAGAGGCGAGGGCTCGGCCTCACGGGGCTCAGAGGCGGCGGGGCTGTTGCATAAACATGGACAACGAGGCAGCCTCGTGGGGTGTGTCATGGTTAGTGAGGCGGCACCAGATTCGGGGGTGATGGAGCTACCCAGAAGCATGGCCTGGTGGCTCAGAGCCCAGGCTCTGCCGCCAGACAGCCTGTGCCCATCCTGGCTCTGCCGGCACACGCTGTGTGGCGTTGGGGAGGTCACTGGGCTTCCCCGTGCCTGCCAGCCTTCGGTGCACAGGGAAGCGTTCCTCACTCCCACCTTGTTGGGCTGCTAGGAGAACGTGAGCTGAAGCAGGTGGAATACTCGCGTGAGCCGTTACCGTGTGTCAGTGGGCACCGTTATAAACTACTAGAGGCCCGCTGCGCGAAGATTCGTGCAACAGGCCTCCCTTCCCCCGGCCGCCAGCACCACTTTTCCTCCGGCACCGGGGCCCAGGCCCTCGCTCCGGCCACCACCTTCCATCTCCGCTCTGGCTGGAGTCTTCTCTCCGGCCAGAGCCTTCAGTCTTCTCTGTTCCAGCTGGAGCACTGCTCCTGGAGCTCCCTGCACCCCCTGCCCTCCTCCTCATAGCAGGCAGCCCATCCCACCCGGCCGCTCTGCATGTGCATATGTAAATTAGCCCGCCAGCTTTGTTGGGTTAATTTGCATACTCACTCCTGATTGGCTGGTGGGTGTTATGGAGGTGCGGTCAATTTGTGTATTTCTCCTGTATTAGTGTAGATTAAGCATTTATTATGTGTCAGGCAGTATAATAATTTACCTGGTTTAATCCTCAAAACCACTCTGTTAGTAACCAGTAGCCACCTGTGGAAATGGAGGCTCAGAGAACCTGGGACACTGCTCAGCATCACCAGCTGGGCTGAGACTTGAGCCTCCGGGAAGTCGGGAAGATGGCAGCGAGTTTGGTGCTGGCGCTGAGAACCGTGTCTGGGAAAGTGAGGAGGGAAGGCGCGGTCGGGCGCTGCTCCAGGCCAGTCTCGGGGGGGAGGGCGGACGGTGGGGATGAGCCATTTACCATCGAGAAGGCGAGAAGGCGTGCTCACCGGCTCTCACCCCCAGAGGGAGAGAGTCCAGGCTCTGCTGCCTTGTGCCAGGCAGCCTGGCCCTGAGCCTGAACACGCACCCCCAGCGAAGCAACAAGAGGCTTTGCTGCTGCCTCAGGGAGTTCTCTCAGTCAGTCAGCCAGACGGGAGTTGCTCTCACTTGGGCGTGAAGTGAGCCTTGCTGCTGCCCGGTGTCTGTCCTGGGCCACTTACTTCGAGCACAAGGCCCTGAGGCGGTGCCTGTGGCCCTCACGACGGCCCTCTTCCTGCTCCTCCATTCCCCCCTCGCCCGGCAGGTGCTGCGGGCCCTCACAGAAGTGTGCCCCCTGCTTGGGCAGGCCCCAGGGTGAAGGGCACTTTCGTTGCTTGTTCTGTTCGGGGTGCGTTCACAGCTTACACCGCAGGGCACCCAACCAGGAGCTGGGGACCCCTAAGCTGGAGATGAGCCGCGATTAGCTGTCAGTGTCAGCTTGCCGTCCTGTTTCCGGTGCTGGCTGTCCTTCTCCGTCCAGTCTCGGAGCAGAGCAGCGGCAACAGCTCGTTGGTCTGGCCGGGTCTGCGCGCCGCGCTGAGCACCCTGGCCTGGGAGCTTCTCGCACGCGGGATCCACACCTGTGCGGTGAGGGACGCTGCGGGCCTGGTGGCTGGTTAGGGTGGCGTGAGGCCTCTGCTCCCGGGCGTGCTCGGGGCCTGTGGCTGGGTGGGCACCTCAGATGGTCGTGCCGCCTTACTGCCCCTCAGCCCGCCTTCTTCCTACCCGGAGCGTTACCGGGTCCCGGGACAGAGGACTGAGCGCTGATGGCAGTCTTCGGGCTGAGGGCCGAGGGGCGCTCTGGAGTTAGGAAGCTCCCAGGCTCCAGGCGGAGGGGTCAGGGGACCTCTTGCTTCCGACCGCTCTTGACCCGCAGAGGCTCTCTGAGTGACTGTTTCGCAGCAAACGAGCAAAAGCAGGACGCCACCTCCCGTGTGAGAGCGGATCAGGAGTGAGAACTTGTAAAGACTTACGATTGGCAAGGGGTCTTTTAGCTGCTGATTTCTTTAGTCTCTGCAACAGCCCTGCGTAACACGGGATCGGCACCAGGTTTTCCCGCGCAGAGCGCTGGGCGGGGCTGCCGGTTCTCTTCCCGACCCGCACCGCACCGCTGAGCTCCGTGCTCCGGCCCTCCACACGCGCCAGGGGGTGCTCCCCCGACCTGCACCCAGCCCTCCGCATGTTCCAGGGGGTGCTCCCCCAACCCGCATCGCACCGCTGAGCTCCGTGCTCCGGCCCTCCACACGCGCCAGGGGGTGCTCCCCCGACCTGCACCCGGCCCTCCGCATGTTCCAGGGGGTGCTCCCCCGACCCGCATCGCACCCCTGAGCTCCGTGCCCCAGCCCTCCGCACGCTCCAGGGGGTGCTCCCCCGACCCGCACCGCACCGCTGAGCTCCGTGTTGGGGCTCCCGGCCCTCCGCACCTCCAGTGGGCTCCTCACGCACAGTCCTCTCTGCCCGCAGGGGGTGGCAGTGCGTCTGCAGCTGAGGGAGAGCTGGCCTTTATGGTGTTTCTGTTTTCTACCCAAGAACGTGTTTCCTCATCTGGTGCCGTGTATTTTGTGTCTCTTAAGAACATCTTCTGGTTTTTCACATATGGGTCTCAAACTTTTTGTTAAGTGGTTAGTTTATGCTGCAGGGTTTTGGGGGGTTTAAATCCTTTATTGCTGGTTTTCTACCGTTTGTTTTGGCATCGCAAATGGCATTTCTTTTATTGTGTCTTCTGACTGTAAAAGGGGCGCGTCCCCCGAACATGTGCCATTTCTCTTGTTGTGAGCAGTCTGCAGTGAGTGTCCTGTAGCTGTATCTCTGCGTGTTTGTGACACTTAGGATAGCAGATGGCATTTTCCAGACACGACCATTGCGCCTAAACCTGCCCCAGCCCACGAACCCTTCTTAGGATGGATATTGTCACCGCTCCCGGGAGAGGGGGGGCGGGACATGGCCTCCGCCGGAGCCAGGTTCCCGAGGTCACCTCCCTGCTTGGCCACTTGCTCCCTGTGGCGGGCCAGGTCTCCTGATGTGCTCAGACCTCTGTTCCCCCTGCGGAAAGGTCACTAACACTAGTGCCTACCTCCTGGGGATGGGGGGTTACCCTTACCCAGGAGAAGGGCTCAGGGCGCGCCCAGGACACAGCGGGCCTCAGGACACATCGGCGGCACCGACGCGTCACGTGTTCACACAGTGGCCGTGCGCACGGTCTCTGCCGGCCGCCGTGGCCTCCATCCCGGGTCTGTGTCGGCTCCGCCTCCGATTTCCACGGCGCCGCGCCGTTCCGTAAGCTGCTACCACAGGCTCCGTTTCACAGCCAAAACGGTTTCTGTTCCGGCCTCGCACTGACAGCTCTGCAGTGTCCACTCACCCAGCACCTGTTTATTTTATTTTTAATATATTTTATTGATTTTTTACAGAGCGGAAGGGAGAGGGATAGAAAGTCAGAAACATCGATGAGAGAGAGACATCGATCAGCTGCCTCTTGCACGCCCCCTACTAGGGTTGTGCCCGCAGCCAAGGTACATGCCCTTGCCGGAATCGAACCCGGGACCCTTCAGTCCGCAGTCCGACGCTCTATCCACTGAGCCAAACCGGTCTCGGCAGTTTATTTTATTTTTAAATAGAGCGTATTGATCTTTCACAGAGAGGAGGGGAGAGAGACAGAGGTCAGAAACATCCATGAGAGAGAGACACCGACCAGCTGTCTCCTGCACACCCCCTACTGGGGATGTGCCCACGACCAAGCTACATGCCCTTGACCGGAATCGAACCTTTCAGTCTGCAGGCCGACGCTCTGTCCACTGAGCCAAACCGGTTTCGGCCCAACACCTATTTATTAAACGCCGAAGGCCAGACCCTCATCAGGACCCGGATGCCCAGCAACAGGACTTAGAGCCGCCCTGCTCCCAGAGCCCGCGTGCCCGAGCGGGTCGGGCTGTGAGCAGGAGCCGGGAGCAGGGGCGGGCGCCGGGTCATGGACAGAGGCCTTTTTGGGGCGGGAAGTGGGAGAAGGCCTCTGAGCGGGTGCGGCTGAGCCGAGCCCGGCAGGTGGAACGCAGCACAGCCGTGGGAGAAGCCGGGCAGGGCCGCGGCGGTTCCTGAGACGGGTTGGTCCATCCAGCAGACATTCAAAGGTGACCTCTACATTCGTGCTACCATGTGGCATTGCTCGTGTGTCGTGTAACAGACGCGGGTGTGCGGCGTGTCCAGCGACTCCGCATTGCTGCCCTCGTTGAACTGGAAGAGGCAGTCTTGCTGCCCACGTGTTGCCTGTGATGTCATATGGGGGGGGCTCCTGCGTGCTTGGCTCCAGCACATGCTGACCGCGCCCTCCCCTGCCCGCGCCCTGCAGGCTGTGAACGGCCTTGGAATCAGTGTCCCCCCCAGGGGGCGCCAGGGTGGTCCTTGGGCCGGAGGCAGGAGCTGCGCTCTCAGGAGGCGCAGAACAGGCACGCCGGGCCCGTGACGCCCCCCGCTGGTGAGGGGTGAACTCTGTGGGTGAGTGACTGCCGTGGCTGTGGTTCCTTTCAGATCCAGGCTGGAGCCGGAAGCAGCCGCGAAGACCAGAGAGCCCGGGTCGGAGGACGCTGCCCTGGGCCCCGCGCCGGGCTCTGGAGAGCAGCCTGCCGCCGAGGAGCATGCAGGTAGCGTCCGGCCCACAGTCGTGCGTGCGTGCGTGCGTGCGTCTTCGATGACCTGTTGGCAAAACGCACAGGGAAGCCGGGGCCGGTGTGGCTCAGTGGATGGAGTGTCGGCCTGTGGACTGAAGGGTCCCAGGTTCGGTTCCGGTCAAGGGCGTGTACTTTGGCTGCGAGCACATCCCCAGTGGGATGTGTGCAAGAGGCAGCTGATCGATGTTTCTCTCTCGTCGATGTTTCTGACTTTCTATCCCTCTCCCTTCTCTGTAAAAAATTAATAAAATGTATTTATAAAAAAACATCCCACATAGGGAAGAGCAGGCACGCAGCCCAACAGGCGTGCTGCTGACATTCTCCTAGAGCCGTGGTCGGCAAACTGCGGCTCGAGAGCCTCATGCGGCTCTCTGGCCCCTTGAGGGTGGCTCTTCCACAAAATACCACGGCCTGGGCGAGTCTGTGTTGAAGAAGTGGCGTTAGAAGTTTAAGTTTAAAAAATGTGGCTCTCCAAAGAAATTCCAATCATTGTCCTGTGGGTATTTGGCTCTGTGGACTGATGAGCTCGCCGACCACTGGCCTAGAGCAGAGGGAGTGGGAAGCGGCCTTTCCCTGTCACAGCGGATCTGTGGCCGCTCGCTCGGGGGAAGGTGGGAGGACTCCCAGCCCCCGGAGGTGGCGGGGCCCAGGGCAAGACTGGCACTGCTGGGCCCCCGGGGGAGAGGGGGGACTGGGCTCCATGAGGAGGAGGAAGAGACAAGATCTCTCCTCAGGGGCTGGCCTGTCAGTCACAGGAAGGGGTGCTGTGTGCTGCTCCCATGCCCGTGGGCACTGTCAGCAGTGGCCTGCGTGGAGCTGGCCTCCAGCCTCGGGGTGGAGCAGCACAAGGGGTGGGGGAAGCCCCGATTTTGAGGCGCTGCCCCGTTTGCTAGGGCAGAGGGAACGCGTGACCGGTGCTCGGAGCGGAGGAAGCGCTGTGGCCAGCGGGCACACGGCGGTGGGGGGCGGGAACCGGGTGGGAGGGGGGCGGGGGTCTGGCCTGTGCCGGCATGGGCCGTGCCGGAGGCCTGGCAGCGCCCTGGCTGATGCCCTGAGCAGCGGCTTCCGGAATACGCGGACCAGGCCAGCTCAGAGCTGGCTCTCGCTGGCTTCCGTGTTCCTAATTTTGTGTTCTCCTCTTTAAAAGTATAGAAGCAAAAGTTGGACATGCATACGGTAATGAGGTCAGCAGGACCGCGGGCTCTGGGGACAGGAGGGATGAGGGGAAGCACAGGTATTCTTTCCTGAAGATGTTCTCTCAGAGGACACATCCCTTCCAAAGCTGCTTTCAGCCTGTCTTCCGTAAACGTCTTTATATGTAGACTAGAGGCCCGGTGCACGAAATTCATGCATGGGGGCAGGGGGTGTCGCTTAGCCCAGCCTGCACCCTCTCCAATGTGGGACCCCCTCGAGGGATGTCAGACTGCCCGTTTAGGCCCCGATCCCAGGATCAGGGCCTAAATGGGCAGTCGGACATCCTTCTCACAGTCCAGGACTGCTGGCTCCAAACTGCTCACCTGCCTGCCTCCCTGATTGCCCCTAACCGCTTCTGCCTGCCAGCCTTATCACCCGCTAACCACTACCCTGCCAGCCTAATTGATGTCTAACTGCTCTCCTGCCAGCCTGTTTGGCCTCAACTTGCCTCCTCTGCCGGCCTGGTCACCCCTAACTGCCCTCCCCTACTGGCCTGATCGCCCACAACTGCCCTCCCTTGCAGGGCCTGGAACCTCCCAACGGCCCTCCCCTGCTGGCCATCTTGTGGTGGCCATCTTGTGTCCACATGGGGGCAGTCCTCTTGTGTGTTGGAGTGATGGTCAGTCTGCAAATTACTCTTTTATTAGATAGGATAGAGGCCTGGTGCATGGGTGGGGGCCAGCTGGTTTGCCCTGAAGAGTGTCCCAGATCAGGGTGGGGGTTCCCTTGGGGTGAGGGGTGGCCTGGGCAAGGGAGAGGGACATAAAGTCAGAAACACTGATGAGAGAGAAACATCGATCAGCTGCCTCCTGTACACCTCCTAATGGGAATGTGCCCACATGCCCTTGACCGGAATCGAACCTCAGACCTTTGGGTTCGCAGGCTGACACTCTATCCGCTGAGCCACACCGGTTTCGGCCCACTGCGCTCTTTTAGTGAAACAAACACCGCACACAGAAGTGTGCCCTCGTTCTGGGGGTCGGGGGGGCGGGCGCGGGCAGGACATTGGTGCCCGTTTGTGAGTGTGCCAGATAAAGTTTATGGCTGCTGGGAGAGGAGCGGGAGGAGGGTGTTTCCTGTCCTCTGTGTACGGTGATTCTTTTACAGGGAAAATGCCAGACGTTTTGCAGTCTTCGAAAGCACAGGGGGGTGTTTTGAAGTAGAACAGCATGGGAGGGCCGGTCCGGAAGAAGGTCCTTTGGCTCACAACCATCGCTGAAATCAGTGCACACTGAAACTGTGTATAGGTCCCCTCCACCCCCCCCACACACACCAACACACGTACACACACTCCAACACACGTGCACACACACGCACACTCCAAAACACGTGCACACACACGCACTCTCCAACACATGTGCACACACACGCACACACACCAACACACGTGTGCACACACGCACACTCCAACACACGGGCACACACACGCATGCTCCAACACACGTGCACACACACGCACTCTCCAACACATGTGCACACACACGCACACACACCAACACACGTGTGCACACACGCACACTCCAACACACGTGCACACACGCACACTCCAAAACACGTGCGCACACGCGCACACTCCAACACACGTGCACACACGCACACTCCAACACACGGGCACACACACGCATGCTCCAACACACGTGCGCGCACACGCACACACCAACACATGTGCGCGCGCACACACACTCCAACACACGTGCACACACACGCACACTCCAAAACGCGTGCGCACACACCAACACACGTGCACACACACGCACACTCCAAAACGCGTGCGCACACACCAACACACGTGCGCACACACGCACACTCCAGCACACACGGGCACACAGACACGGGCCTGAGCCCCGCCAGGAGCCGGGCTGCGGGCCTGACTGGAGGCCGGCGGTAACTGAAGGTGGCGTTCGGACTGCTCCCTCCCCCGGTTTTCACGTCTGCGTCCGAAGCCACTTGTTGAAAATGGACATTTGTCCTCTGTTTACTCTTAATTCTTTTACAGAAAAGACTCCAGCGGAAGCGCAGCCCGAGCTGGGCAGCTGGGGGGACGGCCGCGGCGAGGACGAGCTCTCTCCGGAGGAGATCCAGATGGTGAGGCTCCGGCCCGGCGCCGCTCCGCCCGCTGCGGGGCTCCCGCTCGGGAGCACACGGCCGCGAGCACCGCGTTTTAAACGTCACAGCTTTATTTTACTTTTATTAGTTTTCTTAATGTACATATTTTACTGATTTTTCACAGAGAGGAGGGGAGAGGGATAGAGAGTCAGAAACATCGATGGGAGAGAAACATCCATCAGCCGCCTCCTGCACACCCCCCACTGGGGATGTGCCCGCAGCCACGGTACATGCCCTTGACCGGAATCGAACCCGGGACCCTTCAGTCCGCAGGCCTGTGCTCTATCCACTGAGCCACACCGGTTTCGGCTAAAAGGCATAATTATTTTAGATACAACTTGTCCACTAGATGCCCTAATTCTCAGTATGCTTTTTGTATATTTTACATTTGCGGTCGTACTTCAAGGAGAAGTTGCCTTCGAATAGCTTCCCTCGTGTTAGGTATCTTTCCAGCAGCAGTGAAATGTCTCCGACACTAAACGGCCTTTTGCAGTTGGTGCTCTGGTGCCTCTCAACTGCGTGAGTGGCTGCTGCCGTGGTAACGTGAGGGAAGCGCAGTGAGGACCGAGCGAGGCCGGAGAAACGTCTTCGGTTCCCGGTCCTCCGGCTGCCAGTGCGCCAGGCACGGCGAGTTCCCGGAGGAAGTGCTGGGCAGCCGGCCGGAGACCTGGTGTCAGTGGGCTGTCGGCGGCGCCGCCTTCCTGCTCGCCGGTGCCCGCCAGGCCTCGGGGTGGCTGCCCTGCGCTCGCTGGGGGCAGCTCTGAGGTTTCCAGCCGCAGCCCGCCTGGCCGCCCTGGGGTGCGGCCGCTGTCCAGACAGGCGCTGCCCCCCGGCGGACCTCCCCGACCTGTCCCCTGCGCCCAGGGGGTGCCGTTCCCGGGTGCCATCGGGCACCGAGGCCTCTGTGCAGGCCCTGCTGGCACACGCCTCTGGCTGCGTCGCCTTTGAGGCCTGAGAAGGACTTCACAGTTAACGTGTGTGTGTGTGTGTGTGTGTGTGTGTGTGTGTGTGTGTCCCGGCAGTTTGAACAGGAGAACCAGCGCCTCATCGGGGAAATGAACAGCCTGTTTGACGAAGTGAGGTATGTGTGCCTCGTCACCACGCCCGAACCGGGACCTTCCTCCATGTCCTGTGGCTCCCAGTCCTTCCTCCCAGACAGCTCCCCCAGCTCCACCTGCGCGTCCCCAGGTCCCCTCCGGCCCCAGCTGGTCTGGGAGGAGCAGGAACCTCTCCGCTTCGCCTGGGCGGGAGCCCCGCTTTCTGCCCACAGCCCCCGCCTCTCGCCCCGTCACTGCTTGTGCCCCGTCCGTGCAGCCCCCCCTGCTGTCCCCGACATGGGGAAGCGCCACCCCAGGGAGCGTGCCCTCAGCCAGGACAGAGGGGTTCCTCTCCCATAGGGAGTGGCCGAGGTGAACACCCTCCCGACCCAGAGAGGAAGGGGCTCTCCGCATCTTCAGTTTTCTCCGACCCCCTCCGGGGGTCGCTGGCCGCAGTCGAGGTGCAGGCCTGACCGGCTCTGCTGTTCGCAACGGGGGGCAGCCACGTGCTCCTGGCCCCGCCTTCTGGCCCAGAGGCAGGGGCACACAGGATCAGCACCCCCTGGGCTGGAGACACTCCGGGGAACGCCCACCCCGTCCCCTCCTCTCACAGTGACAGGGTTCCCTCCCTCTCGCATCTTCACTGAGAAGGGATTTCTTTAGAAACGTGTGACCTTCCTGTGAGGCCGGCCAAGTACTGACAGTGCATCTGTGGTCTCTTTCCGAATGAAGGCAGATCGAAGGGAAAGTGGTGGAAATTTCCAGACTCCAAGAGGTGTTCACGGAAAAGGTCCTACAGCAGGTGAGACCACAGTTGTTGGGGGGCAGAGAGGGAGGTCCTGAGCGCCCCCCACCCCCGCCCAAGGGGTCTTGTGGGGCTGTGCCCGGAGCCAGCTGCTGCTGAGGTGCATTCTCGGCGGAGTCCCGGCCACGGCCTCTCGGGCTCCAGGCCCCTTTCGGGAGCACTCTCCCTGTGACCCCAGCAGGCCCGGGCCCGGGCCACAGAGCCGGGGCAGGAGGGGTGTGACTTTGGGCAACTCACAAAGTTCTCCGAGCCTTAACTTCCTTGTCTGTCCCGTGGGGGTGCTCTGAGGGTGCCCAGGTTCGTGTGTGTAAACCAGCCCTTCGTGAGGAGCCACTGCTGTCCGTGTGACATACCCGGGGAGGGGGGGGAGTGGGGGAGAGCTCATCCGCCCTCCCCTTCCAGGAAGCAGAGATTGACAGCATCCACCAGCTGGTCGTGGGGGCCACGGAGAACATCAAGGAGGGCAACGAGGACATCAGAGAGGTGGGTGCTCCGGGCCCCAGGCTGGTGGGCACATGGTCGGGCAGCAATCAGCCTCCCTGGCAGGGCTGGCTGACCTGCTACCCAGAGGAGCGTGGTGCCCCCACAAGAGTCTGACCCGGTCCCTGAACCAGAGGTGAGTGCTCCTGAGAAACGTGTCAGACCCCCCTGAGGGGCAGAGCCCGGCGTGTGTATGGGGGCCCCACAGCCCACTGTGGAGGGACCTTGTCACTGAGTGGCTGGGGTTTGAGCGGCGTGGACTGCTCCAAGGCCACACCACCCATCGCTGGGACATTAGCCCGGAGCGTGGTGCCCCGAGTCCGTGCCTGCACTCTCAACCCTGGCTCAGGGGGGCAATGGGGGGGGGGGGCCCAGGAGGGTCCGTCTTGCAGGACCTGGGGGTGATGGCGACCAGGGAGGGCGGGCCGGCCTATGGTTTTGCTGCATAATTAGCCGTCTGTTCAGGGTGAGCACAGGACGGACAGCACAGTCATGGGGGGCGGGGGATGGGGCCCAGCGCCCGGGACCCAGGAAACGCCGTCTCTGTCCCCAGGCCATCAAGAACAACGCCGGCTTCCGCGTGTGGGTGCTCTTCTTCCTGGTGATGTGCTCCTTCTCCCTGCTCTTCCTCGACTGGTACGATAGCTAGTCCCGGCGCCGGCGGGCACACAGGCCTGGCTGCCCCGTGGCCTGTGGCCCATCCCGGCCAGGTCTGACCACGGGGCGGCGCTGAGACACACACACTCCACCAAAGGGACACAAACCAACCTGGAGTGTTAAGTCCCTTTAGGAGCCAAACGAGGAAACGATGAACACGAGACCGGTGGAGAAATGGGGGGTGGGTATCCTGTCCAACGGGGGGCGGCTGTGGGGGGCTGAGCCGGAGGGCACCACAGGTCTCGCTCCAGCAACTCGGGGCTCAGAGGAGGCCAGGCCCGCCTCCTGCCGCTGAGGCCCAGGGGGCTTGCCCGGGAGGGAAGGGCCCCAGAGACCGGCCTGCTGCTCTCTGCGCATCGACGCTCTGGGAGACGGGACCCATGTGTAAGGGAAGCACAACTGGAGCCGTCTGCACGGCGTCCTTGGGCCCGGGGCCACCCCAGCGTGGACGGCCTGGCCCTGGGCCTGTGAAACACGTTCTGTGCAGACATCTGGGCAGGCTCGGGGACCCCCGCATTCTCTGTGTAAACCAGCCACAGCCAATAAAGTGTCTACTTGGAACTGCAGCTGACGAAGTTGAAATTCTGTATTTAACTGGCAAAGAACTTAATCTGTAGAGAAGTTTTAGTTTGTGTAGTTGAATTAAGTGGGATTCATTGTGGTGCCTCTGCACTGATTCTGTCACGTGAAGGTGGCATGCCGTATAATTTAACCTGTGGTGTCAGTGACAGATGGTGCCTTTCCGAAGACGGGGTTTACCACAGTCTGCTTCTTGAGGGCTTGCACTTGTAGAATTGCACTCCCTTCTGTGGTGCCATCTTATAAAAGACTAGGGGCCCCGTGCACGAGATTCATGCACTGGGGGTGGGTGGTCCCTCAGCCCAACCTGCCCCCTCTCACATGCTGGGAGCCCTCGGGATGTCCTACTGACGGCTCACCCCTGGCCTGTCCAAGGCCCAAAAGCCTCTGGCCGAGGCTTTCCATCCTTGGGCAGGGGACCTCGGCCAGGGAACCCCAGCCAGCCATCCCCGGCAATCAGGCCAATCACTGTCTGGCCCCACCCCGAGTCCGGACCGGCCTGCCCAAGCCCTTTTTGCCCCCGGCCTGGGCCACCCAGCAAAGTGATCGCCCTGCGATCGGAGCTATCATTGCCTGGCCCAGCCTGCCATGGGCCGCAGCCATCTTGGTTCTGTTAATTTGCATATAGTTCCTGATTGGCTTGTGGGCGTGGCTTACTTGGTGTAGCAAATGTACAGTCAGTTTGCATATTACTCTTTTATTGGATAGGCTAACTGTCAATCCTTGGTTACATTTTCCCCTTTCTCTTTAGACCATTAGCCTTAGAGTAGTGACTTCTGGAGTAGGCAAACTTACACAGAGAAGTAATTTGCGTGTATGAGATCGGAAGGTGTGTTTTAGGTATGTTACAGGCTTATTTTAAACCATTTAACTTATGCTCCAAAGTAACTATAATTTAATGTTGGTAGTATAGCAAATGATGAATAGCTTTAATTGTATGTTTAAAGTCCTATGTTCACAAGCTTAGATCTGGATATCAGAATTTAAGCAATTCTTGAAATGTATGAATGTCTCCTTCTTACACTAATTACAAAGTAAAAAGAAAGAAACTCAGCTGGCCTCCTCGGCCCGTGAACTTGCCTACAGACAGCAGGTGTGGTCCTCCCTGTATGTGCAAGCGTGGCACCCCCTCAGCTCCCTGCCCTGCGGGCGCGGCCCCTCCCGCAGTTCCCGGGCTCGCCCGGGGGGGAAAGCTTCGTCCCGCGGCAGCGCGCGCTTCAGAAGCCCCGGGCTCGCAGAGGGTCTCACGGTCCTGTATTCCTGATCCGCTATCACGGCACCTGGACACGGCCCCCGGGAACAACACGTGCAAGCCACACGCGAGGGATGTCTGAATGATCTGTTTAATCTTACACACTTACCTACCTGGCGATTTTACAAACGTACACTTTAATGTCAAGATTCGGGCTGAAACAATATTCTTACAAAGTTGAGATGAAATGTCGTAACTGGACTTGCGAGGTGCCGCCTGCCCCGCCCTGCCCCCCCTTCTGCCTGCGCGACATGGAGGGAGTCGCCTGTTTCACAACATCAAAGCGCCGTGGCCTCGGCAGCGACGCTTTCCCATTTCCCACCGGCTGCTTGCGGAGAAGCCAACTCGCTAACGGGCTGTGGATGCACGAGTTTCCATGACAGGCGTGAACATCGGGCCAGTGGGCTGCGTTTCCGCTCAACCAACACATCACGAGCAGGACCGCCACAGGGCACGCGCTCCGCAGCCCGGGCCCCTCCCCCTCCCGCGCCCCCCCCCCCCCCACACCCTGACTCAGCCACAGGCGCGCAAGCAACACGCCTGACAGTGGCCCGGCGGCTCACGTCCCCTGCACGGCTCCCCGCTGGCGCGGGCTGACGGGGCGGGGACACAGCTTGCTCTGAGCGGAGCCGGGCAGGGTCCGGAAACAGCGGGTGTCTGAAGCAGCACGGCCAGCCCCGGCCCGGGCTCAGCGGGCTGGAGCGCATCCTGTGCATCAGAAGGCTGGGGTTTGCTGCCTGTTCAGGGCGAGCACTAGAGGATACATCGATGCTTCTCTCTCTCTCTCTCTCTCTCTCTCTCTCTCTCTCTCTCTCTCTCACAAAACCAACCTAAAAAGCACATCCTCAGGTGAGGATTCAAAAAAAGAATTCCGCAAATGCGTTGTCTATCTGAAACCCACACCCCTCGCGCGTCCAGTGAAATGTGTGTTTGGGCGCATCCAACAGACGGCAGCGCAGAGCGAGGTGGCGGTCCCCCCCGTGGGCAGTGGCGCCAGCCCTGCAGGCCGTGCCACGCGCGCCGGGGACGCAGGGGGGGGCGGGGGGGCTGGGCTGCAGCGGGTTGTGTTGGCGAAGCAGCATTAGCAGACGGAAGTGGTTGCACCATGATGAGTGACGTCTAAATTACCGGGAGCTATACTGAACGGCGTGTCCCTCTGCCGGGGGAGCTGCCCGCCCGCTAGGCCGCCTTCTTCTTCTCCGCGGCCTCGGTCTCCTGCTCCGACACCTTCTCCTCGGTCAGCATGGCCATCCAGGGCGGCACGGCGTGGCTCTTCCTGGTCAGGTCGAAGTGGGCCGCCGCCACGAAGACCTTGTCCGGGGACTGCGGGTCCTGCTCCACGAAGTAGGCCGCCATGCCGTTGGGGATGCACTGGTTGTTCTGCAAGACAAGGGGCGCCGAGCCGCGTGGACACCGGGGCCAGGGCGCGCCCCCCACGGGCCCCTGCTGACAGCCGACCTAGCCCCCACCCAGGCGGGTGTCGCCGGGGGTCGGCCCTCCCACTTCACGGAGGATCTCCCGTGGTCACGAGTTTTGAATCTGGAAACTTGTGACCAGCCCACCAGGAGGCGCGCTCGGACAGCTGGGCTCTCAGCTGCCTGTGGGGAGGGAGGGAGGGAGGGAAGGAGGGAGGGAGGGAGGGAGGGAAGGAGGGAGGAAGGGAGGGAGGGAGCCTACAAGCAAAGGAGAGGCGGGAAGGGGGAGGGGGGAGGAGTGGGGAGAGCGACAGTGAGGAGGATGGGGACTGAAGGGGGAGCACTGGGAGCCCAGGTGAGGGTCCGAGGGCGAGGCCACCCCTGCAGGGCCGGCTGGCCCCGGAGCGGTCACAGCACAGCAGGAAGTCCCCGAGGTCCTCGGGACACACGAACGCCTTCACAAGGAAGAGGCTCTGTCCCCACAGGCCTCAGCCAGAGCAGGCTTCGTGTGGAGTGCTGCTCTCTGGACACTTGGCGGGAGCCCTGGCTCCGCCGTGAGCAGCTCCTTCCCGAGGGACCAGGAACTGGCAGAGGCAGCACGTCCGTCGCCAGCCTGGGGGCTGGGCCGGTCCAGGCCGGCGACGGAGGTGGGTGGGGGGGGCAGCTCTGGAGGGAGACGGGCCTGCGCCGAGCCCCCGCTCCCTCCCCTGTAACAGGCTGAGTCCCGCCTCCCGGGGTGCCGCGAGGACTAAGGGAAGAAGCCAGGGCGTGGCCGCGGGCCACGGTGGACAGGACAGCCAGCCACAAGACACACCTCGAGTGAAGCCCTTCCCCCATCCGCACATCCTCACACGGGGGGTGGGGATGGGGGGGGACTCTGGACACTGCCACCTCCCTCCTTCTGCCACCTGCCGCTCCCTGCACAAGGGCCCACAAGTCCACCTGAGGCGGCAGCACCTGCTGAGCGGCGAGCGGGGCCGCCACGCACCAGGGCAGGACCAGCAGCCACTTAGGGTGCGGCCCACACCGGGGGATGCAAGAAGCACATGCTGGGAGGCGGCCTGGGCCTGGACCAGCGAGGCCCCCCGAGGAAGCGTGTTCCCAGCAGCCCCGCACACGTGTGTCCCCACCACCAAGTCTCCCGCCCACGCGAGTGTCACCAAGAGGGAGCTCGTGTGGCCACGGGCCGAGCCGACAGGCGTGCCCACAAGTAGAGCTGTGGGGTGGGCCATGTCCCTGTGGTCTCTGAAGCAGAAAAGGGGGGGCCCAGGCTCTGGGGTCACCCGATTTCTCCGCATCCTCACACGCGGTCGTCCCTAAGCTGCCGGTATTGGCTGCTGCTGCTGGGAGGGTGGGCCCCAGGCTGACCCGCCCACCGGGTACCCCCAGCACCAGCGGAGCCCACACTCAGGAAATAGATGCTGAACATGCAGATGGCCTCAGGGCGCGGCAGGGGGCACACGACCGTCTGCCCTGCGTCCTCCTGTGGTAAGTGGGGTGTCCAGCTCCCCCACGGTGCCTGGCAGCCCTCGGAGATCTGGGGAAAGGCCCTGGAAGCCTGCACTCAAACCGCAGGAAGGGGCGGAGGGGCCTTCCTCCCACACTCACCCTCCCCTCCAGCTTCACCAGGGCATGGGGTCGGCCAGCAGCCCCCGGGCCCCCGGCCCAGTCCTCCAGGAAGGCACCTCCCCCGAGATGCCAGTGGAAGATTCCGGTCCCAGCATCACCTGCCCGCACCCAGGAGACGATGCCATGCAGGGGTCTGCCCCCCCCCCCGCCCCACAGGGAGTGTCCCAGCCCCGGGGAGCAGGAGCAGAAAGGAGACCCAGACACCCTGGTGGGGCCGCTGTCCTGCTCTCTGTGAGCCGTCTGTCTGTGCGGGGTTCCCTAGGCCATGGCTGCTGGGGAATCTCTGCCCCTCCGGGTCCCCAGCTCCGACCAGGTGCCACCTCCTGCCCGCCCCGCCTCCGGGTTCCGTCCCGGCCCGTGTCACCTGAGTCTCTCCTCTGTGCCCAGCACATGGCCAGTCCAGACCCTCACCTCCTCCTGGTCCCCAGCAGCAGGTCCCCCTCCCCCCCGCCACCTTGCTGCCTCCTGTCGCTGGCTTCCAACCGGCAGCCTCCCAGGCCACCGAGGACCACCCATCACTCCCCCTCCTCCAGGGACCTCTGCCTGGCACCCCAGTCCGGCCCTGCCGCCGCCCGTGGGGGCTGCTCCTCCCGCAACCCCCGGTTCAGCCCGCAGGGTCTGCTCACCCGCCGGTGGGTCAGGCCAGCCTTCCCCTCCTCACAACTGCCCTTAAACCGGGGTGGGGAGCCTTTGGCTGCCAAGGGCCATTTGGGTTTTTGTCACATCATCCTCAGGCCTTACAAAATCATCACCTGGAAAACCAGCCTGCTGTATGTGGTCATTTAATTAGCTCACCCTGCCTTGGCAGGGCCAGACCAAACAATTTTGCGGGTCTTATATGGCCTGTGAGTCGATGTTCCCCACCCCTGTTTGTTTGTTTTTTTAATATATTTTTATTGGTTTCAGAGACTATGGGCGAGGGAGAAACATCAGTGAAAGAGAATCACCGATCGGCTGCCTCCTGCACGCCCCCCACTGGGGATCGAGACCACAACCCGGACCTGTGCCCTTGACTGGAATCGAAACTGGGACCCTTCAGGCTCCAGGCCGAACCTCTATCCACTGAGCCAGACGGGCTACGACCCCCACCCCTGCTTTAAACCAAGGAGGCTTCTGAGCCTCCGTACAGACTCTAAACTCAGCAGGGCCCAGGGTGTGGACAGGGCTTCCCCCACACCCTGCCTGGAGCCGCTTCCCCTCCCTGCACGGCTCCCTCCCCAGCCTCCTACAAGCCTTGCTCAAATGTGACCCCTCTTCCAGAAGCTGTACCCCATACTGCTCTGCCTTTGCGTTTTCCAGCACTTACAACCCTGTGACCAGGTAAACAACTGCCTTCACCTTTCTGGGAGTCAGGGAGTCACATGCAGGCTCCCTCCCCAGCAGCTCCTGCTGTTTCAGCACCTGGGACAGCGGCCACCCCAGCCAAGGCCGGAGGCAGGCAGGGACCAGGCCAGTGGGGGAAGGGCGTGTGGGCGCCCTATGGAGACCATGCAGTATAGGGCACAAAGCCACGGAGGAGAGGAGCAAAGGGGCGGGGCCAGGAACGGGGCGGGACCAGGAACATGGTCCAGTCTGGCATGCTACCTGGGTGAGGGCCCTGCATCCCTCAGGTCCACAACACCCAGACCCAAGTAACCGCATGTGTGCACGTGTGTGTATGTGTGTGTGTGTGTGTGTGCGCGCCAGGCTCTCCAGCTGTGATGCCAGCACCCACGCCCGGAAATGATGGCTCTGGGCCCAGGCCTCAGGGCGTGGGGACCAGAGCAGGTCCAGCGGCGCACTGGCCTTCCCCGCTCACCTTCTCACCCACATCCCTCATGTCCTGCCTCCCTGCCTCGCTGTGCGTGTGTGTTCGTGTGTGTGTGGGGGGGGGGGGGGGTGATGCGTGCCACGCACCGGCGTTGTGGAAGGAGGCACCACACCAGCACCGTGAGCGCCCCCAAGCGTGGGCCACGACACAGCAAGCAGACAGGGGGCGCAATCAGAGCCCTTTCTGTGCCAGCCCTACTCCCACACCCCTGTGGCCGCGGACAGCTCCCTCTCTGGCCTCAGCCTCCCCTCGCCGTCGGCGGCCCTCCCTTTCCAAGGCCTCCTAGGAGTCTCCTCCCCCAGGTCCCGCCCGCCCTGCCCTCCCCCCAGCAGGGCCTCCCCCAGGACGTCCCCAGGGACCTGGGAGTGGGATGGTGCCAGGGTCCGGGGGGTGCGGTTTACCTTGATGGTGAAGCCCTCGGGGCAGAGGTTGTCGTACTTGTACACCTTGTAGACGACCAGGAAGATGATGCAGGCGAGGAAGGCCAATGCGATGAGGACCAGCAGGGCGACCTGCGGACAGGGCGGGCGTCAGGGCGGCTGGGACCGGGGGCACCAGGCAGACAGGTGCACAATGGGTGTCTTGTACACATGCACACACAGTCTCATGCACACACGTAGGCATAGAGACAGAGGCATAGACACATACACACACAGAGTCACACACACACACGCACAGTCTCATGCACACATGTAGGCATAGAGACAGAGGCACAGAAACAGTCACACACACACACAGTCACACACGCACACAGTCTCATGCACACACGTAGGCACAGAGACAGAGGCACAGAAACAGTCACACACACACACGCACAGTCTCATGCACACACGTAGGCATAGAGACAGAGGCACAGAAACAGTCACACACACACACAGTCACACACGCACACAGTCTCATGCACACACGTAGGCATAGAGACAGAGGCACAGACACATACACACACAGTCACACACACACACGCACAGTCTCATGCACACACGTAGGCACAGAGACAGAGGCACAGAAACAGTCACACACACACACAGTCACACACGCACAGTCTCATGCACACACGTAGGCATAGAGACAGAGGCACAGGCACAGTCACACACACACAGTCACACACACACGCACACAGTCTCATGCACACACGTAGGCATAGAGACAGAGGCACAGATACAGTCACACACACAGAGTCACATACACACACGTGCACAGTCTCATGCACACACGTAGGCACAGAGACAGAGGCACAGGCACAGTCACACACACACGCACACAGTCACACACACACACGCACAGTCTCATTCACACACACGAAGGCACAGAGACAGAGGCACAGGCACAGTCACACACACACAGAGTCACACACACAGTCTCATGCACACATGTAGGCACAGAGACAGAGGCACAGACACAGTCACACACACACAGAGTCACACACACAGTCTCATGCACACATGTAGGCACAGAGACAGAGGCACAGACACAGTCACACACAGAGTCACACACACACATGCACACAGTCTCATGCACACATGTAGGCACAGGCACAGTCACACACAGAGTCACACACACACTTGCACACATGTAGGCACAGAGACAGAGGCACAGGCACACACACACACGAAGGCAGAGAGAAAGGGACAGATACAGTCACACACACACACAGTCTCATGCACACATGTAGGCACAGAGACAGAGGCACACACACAGTCACACACACACACACGCACACAGTCTCATGCACACACGAAGGCACAGAGACAGAGGCACAGGCACAGTCACACACACAGTCATACACACAGTCACACACACACACATGCACACAGTCTCATGCACACACGAAGGCACAGAGACAGAGGCACACACACAGTCACACACACACACACGCACACAGTCTCATGCACACATGTAGGCACAGAGACAGAGGCACACACACAGTCATACACACAGTCACACACACACACACGCACACAGTCTCACGCACACACGAAGGCACAGAGACAGAGGCACAGGCAGTCTCACACACACACAGTCACACACACACACACACACACAGTCTCACGCACACACGAAGGCACAGAGACAGAGGCACAGGCAGTCTCACACACACACAGAGTCACACGCTCACAGTCTCACGCACACACACACACACCAGCGTGTGCAGAGCCTGTCTCGGCTCGGAGGAGCTCAGCAGAATCCCTGTCCACTGAGCAATCTTCACACCACTTCCGTTTCCACCAGGCCCCTCTGTCACCTTCATTCCGTCAATCAGCTATTTTTAGCTCTCCAGGCCCTTCGGCGAGCGCTTTGGGCACAAGCATGATTCAGCCTCGTGGAGACGCAGGCGCGAAACGGCCGGCTGCCCGTCTGGCTGCCGCCATCGCCGGGTGACGCAGCAGCCACCGGCGCACCGGCCTCTGTCTTCAAACGTCCCCTGAGGCCCCGGCCTCTCTGCCCGCTACAGCGTCCTGCCTGCTCGGTCGGGGTCTGTGCCCCCCACAGAGGCCCGGACACGGCTTCCATCCCGCTGCAGGCCGCGTGCCCGCCGGCACATCGTCCGCGCTCAGCCAACGTGTGCAGATACATGCACATGGCGTGTGGGAAGAGCGCAGAGGTGGGGGGTCCTGCCCCAGCTGGGGGACGTGGGGCCTGGGGGACAGCGGGACCTACCTGGGCACAAGTCAACATACATTTATGATAAAAAAAAAAAAAACTTCACAAAGGGGGTGTGGAGGGCACATTCCTCAAGGTAATAATAATGAAGGTGGTCTCTGCCGCACCCACAGCTGGCATCACACTCGACAGTGAAAAGCTGAGAGCTCTTCCTCTGAGGTCAGGAACAAGAGCAGAGGCCCGCTCTTGCCCTCTGACTCAACACGGCATTGGGAGTCCCCGCCAGAGCAACTGGGCAAGAGAAAGAAGGAAAGGCATCCAAACTGGGAAGGAAGAGGTACAGCTGTCTGCAGATGACATGATAGTGCACCCAGAAAACCCTGAAGACCCCGCCCAAGCACTGTCAGAGCTCGACAGCCATTCGGTGAAGTCGCAGAATACAAGCAAATGGGGTCGAAGGTACAGACTTCCCGTGACAGGTGTCCCGTTCGTTCTCAAAGTCCACGCTACGCCGCGTGGCTTTTTAAAAATATATATTTTATTGATGTTTCACAGAGAGGAAGGGAGAGGGATAGACAGAAACATCGGTGAGAGAGAAACATCGACCAGCTGCCTCTTGCACACCCCCTGCTGGGGATGTGCCCGCAGCCACGGTCCATGCCCTTGACCGGAATCGAACCCGGGACCTTTCAGTCCCCAGACGGACGCTCTGTCCACGGAGCCACACCGGTCTCGGCCACCACATGGCTCTCACCGAAGACCTGCACCCGTGCCTGTCTCCTCTATCGGAGAGCGATCGGAAGAGGGGTCTCACTCTCCTGAGCAAAGGCAGGAAAGCGCTGTGTGCGTTCTGCAGCGAGCCAGGACGCAGCCCCCCACCCCGCCACCCCCCCCACCCCGCACCCCGCGCAGAGGGCCCGAAGCTCCTTCCCAGAACCAGCCAGCTCAGCGCCCGCCCTCGAGCTGCGAGCGGTCAGAGCAGCTGCCGCCTCCCCGTGCGCTCGGTGCACCTGTCAGCGGAGGGGTCCGAGCCCGCAGACGCCCGCGCCTCGGGGTGTTCCGTTCGGCATAAACCTGAACGTGGCCGGGCGAGGCGGGCGCCGCGCACCAAACGAAGACCCTGCGTGTGCACTGATGCGGGGCCTTGGAAACGCGCAAAAATTGTCCGTAAGTTAACAGTCATCGCCGCCCCCCCCCCCCCGCCCCCGCAAGATGACTCAACCCGTTCATTTTCCCTCCGGGATGAACCCCCACTCGACAGCTGGGCCAGGACACGTGGGCTCTGCACCCTCCGGCCGGCACTGAGTCCCGTGGAAGCTGGCGGGGTGGGGGGTGTCCAGCCGCACCCCGAGGGGCTCCGGGACCCCGGGGCACCGCTCACCGCTGTTGGTGAATATTTAACCGATGCGGCTCGAGCCAGGGGCTGCCTGAGAGGGTGCTCAAGGCCATCGGGATGCCAGGGAAAGAGGCCAATCACCCCGACGCGTTTGTGAAGGAGCACAGCCCCCCTCCCCCCCACTGTAGCATCGAGTGCCAACACTGGCCCCGGCTGGTGTTGCTCAGTGGATAGAGCGTCGGCCTGGGGACTGAAGGGCCCCGGGTTCAATTCCGGTCAAGGGCACATGTCTGGGTTGCGATCCCCAGGAGGGGCCGTGCAGGAGGAGCCAGTCCATGATTCCCTAATCACTGATGTTTCTCTCTCTCTCTCCCTCTCCCTTCCTCTCCGAAATCAATAAAAATATATATTTTTACAAAGAAGTGCTGCCCTAACCGGTGTGGTTCAGTGGATAGAGGGTCAGCCTTCGGAATGAAGGGCCCCGGGTTCAATTCCGGTCAAGGGCATGGACCTTGGTTACGGGCACATCCCCGGTGGGGGGAGGGGGGGAGGGGCAGGAGGCAGCTGATCGATGTTTCTCTCTCATGGATGTTTCTAACTCTCTGTCCCTCTCCCTTCCTCTCTGTAAGAAATCAATAAGACACATATTTTTTAAAAAGAAGTGCTGACAATGGGGACCATCCGCACCAGCGTGGTTTCTCCTTCTAGAACATTCTCCCACTCTGGGCGGACCGTGAACGACATTCACGCCAGGCAGGGCCGACCTTGGCATCTCATCACCGCCCACGGCCACGTGGCGGGGGGGAGGGACGGGTGCGGTTTGCTCACCCCGAACCCAGGCTCACAGAGAGGGCGTGCGGGCCTCCGAGGCTGAGGCGGCCACAGAGCGCACAGGGCTGGGCAGCTGCTGGCCTGACTGCCCCCCATTGGGGCAGCCACAGAGCACACAGGGCTGGGGAGCTGCAGCCTCTGATGCCCCCCATTGGGGCAGCCACAGAGCGCACAGGGCTGGGGAGCTGCCGCCTCTGATGCCCCCCATTGGGGCGGCCACAGAGCGCACAGGGCTGGGGAGCTGCAGCCTCTGATGCCCCCCATTGGGGCAGCCACAGAGCGCACAGGGCTGGGGAGCTGCCGCCTCTGATGCCCCCATTGGGGCAGCCACAGAGCGTACAGGGCTGGGGAGCTGCTGGCCTGACTGCCCCCCATTGGGGCAGCCACAGAGCGCACAGGGCTGGGGAGCTGCTGGCCTGACTGCCCCCCATTGGGGCAGCCACAGAGCGCACAGGGCTGGGGAGCTGCTGGCCTGACTGCCCCCCATTGGGGCAGCCACAGAGCGCACAGGGCTGGGGAGCTGCAGCCTCTGATGCCCCCCATTGGGGCAGCCACAGAGCGCACAGGGCTGGGCAGCTGCCGCCTCTGATGCCCCCCACGGCCAGGCTCTGTCCTCTACGGGAGGAGGGGGAGCCCAGGGGCCGTTAAAAATGTTCATTCCCGCACGAACACCCTCCGTAAAGAAACGACGGCTTTTCTGGTTGGCACTGCGGTCCTCGGAAGCCGGGACCTCTGGCCGCGGGGACGCGCCTGCCGTCCCAGAGTGACCCCGCCTCAGGAAGCCGTCCGCAGCCAGCCGTTACCTAGCAACCAGCCTAGCAACCTGACGGCTCAGGGATGAATCACGGCTCAGGGATGAATCACCGTGAAGTAACCCCTAGAGGACACCTGGTCTCAGGGTGCCAACCGGCAGCAAGGTTTAGGGACAAAGGGACACGATTTACTTGTTTCTTCGCAGCTGAAAGGCAGCTTCCCTCCTGAGACACAGGCAGCGAGGAGAGCCAGGCTGGGGACAGAGGGGGGGGCTGGGGACAGAGGGGGGGGCTGGGGACAGAGGGGCAGAGCTGGAGACAGAGGGGGGGGGCTGGGGACAGAGGGGGGACTGGGGACAGAGGGGGGGCTGGGGACAGAGGGGCAGGCTGGGGACAGAGAGTCGGGGGCTGGGGACAGAGGGGCAGGCTGGGGACAGAGGGGCAGAGCTGGAGACAGAGGGGCGGGGCCTGGGGACAGAGGAGTGGGGGCTGGGGACAGAGGGGTGGGGCTGGGGATGGGGGGGCTGGGACAGGGCTGGGGACAGAGGGGTGGGGCTGGGGATGGGGGGGCTGGGACAGGGCTGGGGACAGAGGGGTGGGGCTGGGGATGGGGGCGCTGGGACAGGGCTGGGGACAGAGGAGTGGGGCTGGGGATGGGGGGGCTGGGACAGGGCTGGGGACAGAGGGGTGGGGCTGGGGATGGGGGGGCTGGGACAGGGCTGGGGACAGAGGGGTGGGGCTAGGGATGGGGGGGCTGGGACAGGGCTGGGGACAGAGGAGTGGGGCTGGGGATGGGGGGGCTGGGACAGGGCTGGGGACAGAGGAGTGGGGGCTGGGGACAGAGGGGTGGGGCTGGGGACAGAGAGTCGGGAGCTGGGGACAGAGGGCCATCGCCAAGAGGATGAGGAAGAGGGGTGCCCCCCAGCCGGTTCGGTTCAGTGGAGAGAGCAGCGGCCCTCGGACTGAAGGGTCTCGGGTTCGATTCCAGTCAAGGGCATGTACCTCAGCTGCAGGCTCAACCCCGGCCCCGGCTGGGCTCATGTGGGAGGCAGCCAGTCGATGAGTTTCTCCACACCGAGGCTTCTCTCCCGCCCCCAGTCTCCCCAAGATCAATGGGAAACTATCCTGGGGTGAGGATTAACGAGGAAAACAGAAAAGGAGCGCCCCCTCCCCCACGGGGAGTCCCTTCAGAGGCCAGAAACAGAACAGCAGTGAAAGGCCCAGAGAATGTTCCAGAAGGGCGAGCACTCAGCCATTCCAGAAAGCGCCAGCCATCCAAGCCTCCTCACCTGGTGCTAGGACACCCCCCACTCGGCCCCCCGGCCCCCGGCCCCCTCCTGTCCACAGGGGTCACCTGGAGAGCAAAGGGGGAGGGTCCCTAGTGCCGAACAGTCACCCCCCCGGGGCCTGGTGAGAGCTCCCCCAGCAAACGGTACTCCACGAGTCACATGACCTCGGGTGTCTCAGCCAGGGGCGGGCTGCCTGGAGCCAAGCTCTGCCTCAGTTTCCCCTCCACTGTCCAAGGGACACAGCCACGGGCACGCTCCCCGGGTGAGACAGTGCGCACAGGGGCGTGGCTCACGAGAGCGCTCCACAGGGGGTCTGTGGCCGCCTCCCCCCACGGGCAGAGGGGACCCCACACCAGGGCCAGTCAGTCTCGGAGGCCGCCCGGGCGGTGACTCCTGAGCCGGAAGGGGAGGCCCGGGGAGGGGTGTGTGGCAGGAGGCTGGTGGCTCGGCCCTGAGCTCGCAGGCAGGGGTCGTGGGGAGCACCCCGTCCCCCCACGGGGACCACCGGGGTCTCAAGAGCTTCATCTGGAAAAGGGGCTCGTGACAGGCCCTCGGGGTGGCTGCGCGTCGCGGGGCCTGCTGGCTACGAGGCGGGGGACGGGCCCCGGCCGCCGCATCGCCTCCCCCCCGGCCCCCGCGGGAGCAGAGAGGCGGGTTCTGCCACCGCAGCGGGTCCCCTGGGACAGGCACCGGCCTCTGAGGTCCTCCGAGCCCGGACTCTGGGCAACGGGAGCCAGGTAGCCACCGGAGGCCCCGCCGTGGCTGCCGAGCCCCCCCCCCCCCCCCCCCCGTGCCAAGGTGCGTCACCCCGGCCCTCAACAGGGGCCCGGGGACCTGCACCAGCTGCAGTCTGGGAAAGGCGCCTGGCACCCAGGGACGCTCGGCAGATGAAGGGACAGCCATTCAAGCACCCGCCTCCCCCCCCCCCGTCCTCTCCCCCCTTCCCCCTCCCCGTGGACCTGACCGGCCAGCGCCGGGAGAGGCGAGGGCCCAGTCGGGGACGGGAAACCCGGACTCGGGGTGCAGGTGGCGGCCACAGGGCGTGATGGCGCTGTGACCTTCAGATCC
Organism: Antrozous pallidus; assembly: GCA_027563665.1. NCBI lineage: Eukaryota > Metazoa > Chordata > Mammalia > Chiroptera > Vespertilionidae > Antrozous > Antrozous pallidus. Next base: position 120,463,200 of record CM050511.1, on the reverse strand, counting down.
AGGGCACGGCTGCCTCCCCCCACCCCCCATGGGCCCGGGCCCAGCAGGAGGGCCCAGCCAGGGAGGAAGAGCGGAGCTGACCCCGGCTCGGTGCCGTCGTGAGCGTCGCCAGCAGCCAGCAGCTGTCAGAGCGCCGGCCACAGGCCCCCCGGAGCCCCAGCTCTGGCCGGGCTTCCCCGCCTGCAGGACGAGCCTCCTCACCGCACTTACCTCGGGGAGGCTGGGGGAGGAGCAGATGAGCTCACCGGGGAAACTGGGGGGGCGCCCCCAGGCAAGACACCTAGAACATTCTTTAAATCTCTGTCCGGCTGAATCCAAGGCTCCTGGCAAAGCCTCGTCTTGGAAAAACACATCCACCGACAAGGCTGGATAGGCCACCAGCTTGGCCTTCACTTTGCCCCAGGGGTCGGGGGAGGGCCTTGAAATGTAAATGCGGGCTTGCCCCGGAATGGGGGGATGAACAGGGCCTGGGCCCACGGAAACCCCTTTGTGTGTGGAATCTAAATAAACCGCTGCTGTTTGGGTTTGGATCCCGTCTCTCCGTCAGAGAGAACAGAGACTCCCCCAGCCTCAGCTATCATTTCTGTTACTGCATCTTCTCTCTTCTTCCTTATTTCTTAACCCCCAGCTCCTCCACTCAGAAACTGGACCCAGGCTCTCTCCCCACGCTGGACGTGGGAAAGGGAGAAAAACACCCATAGGAAACACCCCGCCCCCCAGCAACTCTGATGGGACCCCTGGACCAGGCGGGCCTCTGGGGGGCTTTTCTCCGCCCAGTGAGGCAGTGTGGAGGGACGGGAGGGGGAGGGGCTCAAGGTCACCGCCAGCCCCCTCAGGGACAGGACTCAGGGCCAGGCGACACCTGTCGATCCAGTGAGGGCCTCCCTTTCACCATCTGTGTTTCCCAAAGAGAAGTTTCCAGACCAGCATCCGATCCTGTCCTTCGAGCAGCCCGGCAGTGTGCACTCTCAGAGCACCCGGACCCCCCATTCAGCAGCTGGGCCTCCCTGGGAAACCGCCCGAAGCAATGCTTCCCCCCCACACACACACATGAGCGCGTCCAACCTCACCCCCCAAACCGTGTAAGGGGGGGGGGGCGGGTAGAGGGGGTGGGTGGCAAGGAGAGGCTAACACGGAGCTCTGGGCCCTGGCCCGGCCACGCAGAGCTGTGCCTGCTCTGTGCCTCGATCTCCCCATCTGCGAAATGGGTCACCCCGACAGTCCCGCCTGCGGGAGGGCCGTGTGGATGAGCGGGCGCAGGTGGGGGCGCGTGGTCTGTGCCCGGCAGGGAATACAGACAAGTCACCCTCCTGCCACTTCTCCTTGTGGACTGCGGGGTCAGCGTTCCTGCTTGCCGACTGGTTTTCCCGTGTACGACCTTCGTCTACAGGAGAGTTTAGGGGTGCGCTCCCCCCACTGTTAAAACTAAGCAACGCGTCACCGCTTGGGAAGATGAAGTTTTTTAAAACAGCAGAGCTTTGGCGCAGCTGGGTCAGCCCAGATCCGCCCTGTCCAGCCCCTGCCCGGGTCATCGCTGCGGCTCGGACCCTCCCCCCGCCGCTCACCTTGAGCTTCTCCAACATGCTCTCGGTGACGGTGAACGTGAACTCGCCGATCTTGTGGACTTGGGCTTGGCCTTGGCCTTTCTTGCGGCTGGGCTCATAGTCAGCCTTGGTTTTCACGACCACCTTGTCCAGGGGAGAAGCAAACCTGTGGTCAGTGGGGCAGCCGGGGCCTCAGACACCCTCCACCCCCAAGGAGGATGCTTGGGTCCAAGGTCGCCACTTGGCCAGGAAGGCCTCACAGGCAGAACCAGAACCGCCACCTCCGCCTGGCCACCCCCCGGGTGCCAGGCCTTGCCGAGAAGTGACCGGTCAGTGACCTTGACTGCAGCCCCGGAGGACTGTGGGAACTGAGGGCCGGAGGGGTTAGGCTCATGGGCTGAGGCCACATGACCAGTAGGTGCGGTCTGGCAGGACTCCTGACTCCAGGCCCAGGGCCTGTCCGCCGCCCAGTGACCTTGAGCACGTCCTGTCCGTAACTCTCTGAGACTCAGTTTCCTCATCTGTGGCCTCAGAAATCTGCGAGACCAGCACTCAGTCCCCACTCGGTTCCTATCTCTGGGCGTCCCTGCCAGCTGCCCCCTGGAGATTGGAGACCCCTTAGTTTGCCGAGGCCACTCCAATAGTTGTCCCGGACATCCTACTCCCTGACCTCCCCACTGATAGATGCCAGCTGTTTACCACCCGGTCCTGGGATGCAACAGACCGAGGGAGCAAGAGGAGGGCCGGCTGAAGGGAGGGGGCCGCCTGACAGGCTGCCTTGGGCACGGCGGTCCTGGCATAGGCGGCCGCTCTGGCTGAGGCAGGAGGCGAGGCAGGGGCAGCGGGGCGGGCTGTGCTAACTGGGCAGCCACGACACCTGGACAGGGCCACGGAGCTCGGAGGCTGAGCCTCAGGCAGCCAGGCCCCTCCTGCCAGGCCTCTCCTGCACCATCAGGGCCCCAGTGGCTCCCCCTGGCCCAGATGCACAGGTGTGGCTCCCAGTGGCCCAGGTGCACAGATGTGGCTCCCCGTGGCCCAGGTACACAGATGTGGCTCCCAGTGGCCCAGGTGCACAGATGTGGCTCCCCTGGCCCAAGTACACAGGTGTGGCTCCCTCAGTCCCAGATGCACAGATGTGGCTCCCCGTGGCCCAGGTGCACAGGTGTGGCTCCCTCAGTCCCAGATGTACAGATGTGGCTCCCCGTGGCCCAAGTGCACAGATGTGGCTCCTTGTGGCCCAGGTGCACAGATGTGGCTCCCAGTGGCCCAGGTGCACAGATGTGGCTCCCCGTGGCCCAGGTGCACAGGTGTGGCTCCCAGTGGCCCAGATGCACAGATGTGACTCCCCGTGGCCCAGGTGCACAGATGTGGCTCCCTGTGGCCCAGGTGCACAGATGTGGCTCCCCGTGGCCCAGGTGCACAGGTGTGGCTCCCAGTGGCTCAGATGCACAGATGTGGCTCCCCTGGCCCAGGTACACAGGTGTGACTCCCCGTGGCCCAGGTGCACAGGTGTGGCTGCCTCAGTCCCAGATGCACAGATGTGGCTCCCCGTGGCCCAAGTGCACAGATGTGGCTCCCAGTGGCCCAGGTGCACAGATGTGGCTCCCCTGGCCCAAGTACACAGGTGTGGCTCCCTCAGTCCCAGATGCACAGATGTGGCTCCCCGTGGCCCAGGTGCACAGGTGTGGCTCCCTCAGTCCCAGATGTACAGATGTGGCTCCCCGTGGCCCAAGTGCACAGATGTGGCTCCTTGTGGCCCAGGTGCACAGATGTGGCTCCCAGTGGCCCAGGTGCACAGATGTGGCTCCCCGTGGCCCAGGTGCACAGGTGTGGCTCCCAGTGGCCCAGATGCACAGATGTGACTCCCCGTGGCCCAGGTGCACAGATGTGGCTCCCAGTGGCCCAGGTGCACAGATGTGGCTCCCCGTGGCCCAGGTGCACAGGTGTGGCTCCCAGTGGCCCAGATGCACAGATGTGGCTCCCCTGGCCCAGGTACACAGGTGTGACTCCCCGTGGCCCAGGTGCACAGGTGTGGCTGCCTCAGTCCCAGATGCACAGATGTGGCTCCCCGTGGCCCAGGTGCACAGATGTGGCTCCCCGTGGCCCAGGTGCACAGATGTGGCTCCCTCAGTCCCAGATGCACAGATGTGGCTCCCAGTGGCCCAGGTGCACAGGTGTGGCTCCCTGTGGCCAGGTGCACAGATGTGGCTCCCTGTGGCCAGGTGCACAGATGTGGCTCCCTGTGGCCAGGTGCACAGATGTGGCTCCCTGTGGCCCAGGTGCACAGATGTGGCTCCCCGTGGCCCAGGTGCACAGATGTGGCTCCCAGGCCAGGTGCACAGATGTGGCTCCCTGTGGCCCAGGTGCACAGGTGTGGCTCCCCATGGCCCAGATGCATAGGGGTGGCCTTCCTCACCTCAAACACCTGTGCCAACCTCACTCCTGCCTGCTCCAACCAACACAATACAGCTGGGGGTCAGCCCCCTTGGGAGGGCTGAGCGACCCTCTGAGAGGGCCCTCTGGCAGTCCAGAGATGGTCTGGGAGCGAGGACCCTCCAAGGAATCCCCATCCCCGCCACCAACATGCCCTGGAAACAGCCAGCCAAGCCCAGCCAGAAACTCCTCCCCAGGGACGAAATGACACAGTAAATGCAAATGTACTTCGCTGGGAACAGAGCGTGCTCCCTCCTGGCCCTGGCTGTGCCTGTGGCCGTGGCCCCGGCGGGGTGGTCTGAAGCAGCAGCAAGGGGGTGAGGATGGAGACTGGTTTATTGTTTCAGGTTCGTGTTTTACAACTGTGCCGCCTTTTAAACATCCTATTTACCTGCTTACGCGACCATTCCTGAGCACACGATCCCTAATGAATACAAAGGACTTGACTGGATGCCGCATTCAGCACAAGACAAGCTTCTTTAAATTCAGGGGGAGCCACTCTGGGGCGGCCTGACACCGGGGCGCAGGGGCGGGTTGGGAGAGCTCACAAAGGAACAAAGGAGGAGGCTGGAGGCAGGAGCTCAGCCGCAGCATCTCAGCATCCTCAGCGGGGCGGAGGGGGGGGGGGGGGGGGGCGGGGGGGCTCAGCCCCTGGGAGGGCCCCCTACCCCCATCCCCACCCCCACCCCCCACCCGGTCTACAGACTGGCCTCCCCACCGCAAAGGGACAAATCCAGCTGCAATGGAACCTTCTGGAAAGGCACTGGCGCAGCGGCGCCTGCGCGCTCACTCCGGACCCAGAGTCCCTGGCACAGCGGGGCCGAGGCAGGGGCGGGGCAGGGGCAGGGACAGATGCAGGGCCAGGGCACTCCACGGACAACCCCCCCACGGAAACCAGGAGGGGGCCTCTCCGGGGGGGCCCCGGGTCCGATCGGAACCCCCAACCTGGGGGGTGGGGTCCTCCCGCCCCAGCGCACGCGGCGGGTTTCTTTTGTTGCAGCCGCCCCCCGCCCCCAGATTCGGGGTTCGCAGGCGGCAGCGCGGGGAGGGGTGCGGGGTCTCTCACCTTCTCCGGGGGCGGGAACTGCAGCTGGTTGACATCGAGGGGCGTCATCAGGGGGATGGTGTCGAAGCCGTCCTCCTGCTTGGCGCCCTTCTCGGCGAATCCGTGCCCCAGCTTCACCATGGCTCCGGCGAGTGCGCCTGCGGGGCCGGGCGTCACGCGAGTCCGCGCACCGCGGTCCCCCAGCCCCTGGTCCCCGGAGGAGGCAGGACGCGGCGGGCACGGCCGGGGGAGGGGGGGTGCTGCGCCTTGACAGAGGCAGGTCCCGCGGACAGAAGCCGCGGGGCGCCCCGCGGGACCCCCTCCCGCCTGGGTAGACCCGCAACCGCCGAGCCCTCCCGTCCGACGGGGAGAGCGCGGTCCCAGCCCCGGCGCCGCCGCCCGCACTCACCGCGCCGGCTCCGCAGGTCGGGCTCTCTGGCTCCCGCAGGTCGGGCTCCCGCAGGTCGGGCTCCCGCAGGTCGGGCTCTCTTGCTCCCGCAGGTCGGGCTCCCGCAGGTCGGGCTCCCGCAGGTCGGGCTCTCTGGCTCCCGCAGGTCGGGCTCCCGCAGGTCGGGCTCCCGCAGGTCGGGCTCTCTTGCTCCCGCAGGTCCGGCTCCCGCAGGTCTGGGCTCCGACCCGCTCCGCGCTCCGGTCCCGTCTGCTCGCTGCAATGGCGGAGGCGGTGCGCGCGGCCGTGCGGGAGCGAGCGATTGGGCTCGGCGGCCCCCTCCCCTCCCCTCCCCGCCCGCCCTCCCGCCCCCCTTCCTGCCGCTCCCGGGGTGCCTGCGCGGTGAGTGTGCGCGTGGCCGGGCGCCCCCGCCTTGACGCACAAAGAGCCCGGGAATGGGGCGCTCCCGGGGGACCCAGTGCTGCAAACTGGAGCGGAGGGGCTGGCAGGGGGCCGGGGGCGCCTCCCGGGTGTGGGGGGGGGGGGGTCGCCGCAGCGAAGGGCAGCCCGGAGCGGGGGACCGGGGTGCGGGACGTGGAAAGAGGGCTGCGCAGCCCTGGGGCGGTGCCCGGGCGCAAGGCGAGCGGTAGCGGGAAAGGGGGGCGATCCTAGGGATGGAGTGAGCCCGAAAGGGGGGGAGGGTGCCCCGTCTGCAGCCGCTCCGAGTGGGGGGGGGGTGTCTTGAAGGATGTGGGAGGTTTGGGAGGTGACAGGAGGCGGGGGACGGCAGGGACCGGCTTGCTGCGCAGCTGGGGGGGCGCCACAAAGGGGGCGCGCCCGGATATAGAGGGGGCGCCGAGGGAGGGGAGGGGGCCCGGTTGGTGGTGCAAGCTGACGCGCTCCTCAGAGCTGGGCAAGAGCGCGCACACCGGTGGAGGGAGGGAGAGGGAGAGGTTTCTGGGGTCTGGTCCGTTCTCCGCAACCTCAGCCTCAGGCACCCCTGCGCCTGGGCCTGGAATGAAGGAGGGGGTTGTAGCCTGCCCTGCTGCCCCGTGTGGCTCCCCGCTCTCCCCCCACCCCGCCCAGCAAGGGGCGCTGCGGTCGCAGCTGCCCGCAGTCAGGCCCCATTTCGCAGCCTTCCAGCAGCCGGGCCAGGGAGCCGGCGGGTAGGCGGCTGCTGGAGAAATGCTGTCCCCCAAGTCCTATGATCCCCACCTTGCCTGGGTTCCCTGCCTGGCCTGGCCCAGGTTTCCCACCCGCCCACAGAGAACCAGAACCGGGAGAGAACATACACACACATACACTCAGACACACTCACTCACACTCACACACACTGACACACACACACACACTCATACACACTCACATACAATCACACACAGACTCACATACATACACTCATACACACTCACATACAATCACACACACACAATCACACTCATACACACACTCACATACACTCACACACACATACACTCACACACACACACATAATCACACTCATACACACACTCACATACACTCATACACACTCACACTCACATACACTCACACACACTGTCACACACATACACTCACACACTCTGTCACACACATACACTCACACACACACACTCACATACATACACTCATGCACACTCACATACACTCACACATACACTCTGTCACACACATACACACACACACTCACACACACTCTCACATACATACACTCATGCAAACTCACACTCACATACACACACTTATACACACACACTCACATACACACTCTGTCACACACATACACTCACACACTCACACACACTCTCACATACATACACTCATGCACACTCACACTCACATACACACACTCACATACACTCACACACACACTCTGTCACACACATACACACTCACACACACTCTCACATACACTCATACACACTCACTCACATACACATAATCACACAATCACACACTCTCACACACACAATCACACAAACTTTCTCACACACACTCACATACACATACATATTCTCACACACACTTTCACACACACTCTCACATGCATACACTCATACACACTCACACTCACATACACACACTCACACACACACACTCACACACACACTCACACACACACACACACAATCACACACACACAATCACACACACACACATGCATACACTCATACACACTCACATACACACTCACACACACACTCACATGCATACACACATACACACACACACACACTCACATGCATACACTCATACACACATACACACTCACACACACACTCACATGCATACACTCACACACACTCACACACACACTCACACACACAATCACACACACACACTCACATGCATACACTCATACACACTCACACACACACACTCACACACACACAATCACACACACACTCACATGTATATACTCATACACACTCACACTCACATACATACACTCATACTCACACTCACACACACACACATAATCACACAATCACACACTCACACACACAATCACACACACACAATCACACACACACTCACATGTATATACTCATACACACTCACACTCACATACATACACTCATGCACACTCACACTCACAGACACACACACTCACACACACACACAATCACACACACACTCACATGTATATACTCATACACACTCACACTCACATACATACACTCATACTCACACTCACACACACACACATAATCACACAATCACACACTCACACACACAATCACACACACACACACTCACTCACACCAGGGAGCCTGCTTCTGCCCGCTGTGCCCGGAGCCAGAACCACGACAGTCAGCAGTCGCTCGGCTGGGGTGCCCTCATTTCAAACCCCCCAGAGGCCCCACCGCTGACACAGGTGCGGTCACGGATTCCTCTTCACCACCTCAGTCCCAGCAGCCTCAAGAGGGCCCTGGATGCAGGGCAGCCGCAGGGCCTGGCTCCCGGCTCCCCGCTCCCGGCTCCCGGCACATTGCCTGGCCGCCTGGGAGGCAGAGTCCCCGCGGCCGGCCCCTGCCAGCAGCCTCAGCGCCGGCCTCGGCCTCCTTTCTCCGAGGCCTTTGAGGGACTCGGCACCGATGAGGCGGCTCTGTGTGCCGGCGTCTTGCGTGGCCCGGCAGCGGGCGGGGCCCGGGGTTAGACGCTGCCCGGGGCCCTGCCGGTTACGTCCGGCACACTGAGGCCAGGGGTCGGAGGACCCTGCGGGCTTCAGGGAAGGAGGGGCTTTGTCCCCATCGCAGGGGCCGTGTTTCCCAGGGGCACGCACGCTGGGGTCAGAATCCCATCGGGCGCTGAGGGCAGGCTGTCTAACCCTTGGGGACCCCTCTCCCCTCCTAGTCTCTGCCCACCGAGGACACAGAGACCAGAAGGGCGGGGATGATCACGGTGCTGTCCTTGGTCCTGACTGGACTTGGCACCTGCGTTCTGTGGGTTTGGGGGTGCCCGCCGGGAGCTTACGAGGAGGGAGATGAGACCTCTGGCCAGTCTTTGCGGGAAGCAGTGAGCCCGGGGTGGGGGGAGGGGGAGAGCGGGGGACTGGTCACCTGCCTGCAGGGGCTGTGGATGAAGGATGAGGTCCCCTGGAGAGGCCTGAGGACCGCGGGGCAGACTTTGTGCTCAGGAAAGGCGTTCCAGGTGGGGAACAGAATGTGCAAGGCATCGCCCCAAACCTGGTGGCTTAAAGCAACAGAAATGCAGTGTCTCGGGGTTCTGGAAGCCAGAGACCCAAAATGAAGGCGTCAGCAGGCCACGTTGTCTGCAGAGAGAGCCTGTCCCTGCCTGTCCCTGCCTGTCCCTGCCCGTCCCAGCCTGTCCCTTCCTGTCCGTACCTGTCCCTTCCTGTCCCAGCCTGTCCCTTCCTGTCCCTGCCTGTCCCTGCCTGTCCCTGCCCGTCCCTGCCCGTCCCAGCCTGTCCCTGCCTGTCCCAGCCTGTCCCTTCCTGTCCCTTCCTGTCCCAGCCTGTCCCTTCCTGTCCCTGCCCGTCCCAGCCTGTCCCTGCCCGTCCCAGCCTGTCCCTGCCTGTCCCTTCCTGTCTCAGCCTGTCCCTTCCTGTCCCAGCCTGTCCCTTCCTGTCCCTGTCTGTCCCTGTCTGTCCCTGTCTGTCCCTGCCTGTCCCTGCCCGTCCCTTCCTGTCCCAGCCTGTCCCAGCCTGTCGCTTCCTGTCCCTGTCTGTCTCTGCCTGTCCCTTCCTGTCCCTGCCCGTCCCAGCCTGTCCCAGCCTGTCCCAGCCTGTCCCAGCCTGTCCCAGCCCGTCCCAGCCGGTCCCTGCCCATCCCAGCCTGTCCCTTCCTGTCCGTACCTGTCCCTTCCTGTCCCAGCCTGTCCCTTCCTGTCCCAGCCTGTCGCTTCCTGTCCCTGTCTGTCTCTGCCTGTCCCTTCCTGTCCCTGCCCGTCCCAGCCTGTCCCAGCCTGTCCCAGCCCGTCCCAGCCTGTCCCTGCCTGTCCCAGCCTGTCCCAGCCTGTCCCTTCCTGTCCCTTTCTGTCCCAGCCTGTCCCTTCCTGTCCCTGTCTGTCTCTGCCTGTCCCTGCCTGTCCCTGCCTGTCCCAGCCTGTCTCTACCTGTCCCTTCCTGTCCCAGCCTGTCCCAGCCTGTCCTTTCCTGTCCTTTCCTGTCCCTACCTGTCCCTTCCTGTCCCAGCCTGTCCCAGCCTGTCCCTTTCTGTCCCTTCCTGTCCCAGCCTGTCCCTTCCTGTCCCTGCCTGTCTCTGCCTGTCCCTTCCTGTCCCTGCCTGTCCCTTCCTGTCCCTTCCTGTCCCAGCCTGTCCCTTCCTGTCCCTTCCTGTCCCAGCCTGTCCCTTCCTGTCCCTTCCTGTCCCTGCCTGTCTCTGCCTGTCCCTTCCTGTCCCAGCCTGTCCCAGCCTGTCCTTTCCTGTCCCAGCCTGTCCCTTCCTGTCCCTTCCTGTCCCTGCCTGACTCTGCCTGTCCCTTCCTGTCCCTGCCTGTCCCTTCCTGTCCCTGCCTGTCTCTGCCTGTCCCTTCCTGTCCCTGCCTGTCCCAGCCTGTCCCTACCTGTCCCTTCCTGTCCCTGCCTGTCCCTTCCTGTCCCTACCTGTCCCTGCCTGTCCCAGCCTGTCCCAGCCTGTCCCTGCCTGTCCCAGCCTGTCCCTTCCTGTCCCTACCTGTCCCTTCCTGTCCCAGCCTGTCCCAGCCTGTCCCTGCCTGTCCCAGCCTGTACCTTCCTGTCCCAGCCTGTCCCAGCCTGTCCCAGCCTGTCCCTGCCTGTCCCTGCCTGTCCCAGCCTGTCCCAGCCTGTCCCTTTCTGTCCCTTCCTGTCCCAGCCTGTCCCTTCCTGTCCCTGCCTGTCTCTGCCTGTCCCTTCCTGTCCCTGCCTGTCCCTTCCTGTCCCTTCCTGTCCCAGCCTGTCCCTTCCTGTCCCTTCCTGTCCCAGCCTGTCCCTTCCTGTCCCTTCCTGTCCCTGCCTGTCTCTACCTGTCCCTTCCTGTCCCAGCCTGTCCCAGCCTGTCCTTTCCTGTCCCAGCCTGTCCCTTCCTGTCCCTTCCTGTCCCTGCCTGACTCTGCCTGTCCCTTCCTGTCCCTGCCTGTCCCTTCCTGTCCCTGCCTGTCTCTGCCTGTCCCTTCCTGTCCCTGCCTGTCCCAGCCTGTCCCTACCTGTCCCTTCCTGTCCCTGCCTGTCCCTTCCTGTCCCTACCTGTCCCTGCCTGTCCCAGCCCGTCCCAGCCTGTCCCTGCCTGTCCCAGCCTGTCCCTTCCTGTCCCTACCTGTCCCTTCCTGTCCCAGCCTGTCCCAGCCTGTCCCTGCCTGTCCCAGCCTGTACCTTCCTGTCCCAGCCTGTCCCAGCCTGTCCCAGCCTGTCCCTGCCTGTCCCTGCCTGTCCCAGCCTGTCCCTTCCTGTCCCAGCCTGTCCCTTCCTGTCCCAGCCTGTCCCAGCCTGTCCCAGCCTGTCCCTTCCTGTCCCAGCCTGTCCCTGCCTGTCCCAGCCTGTCCCAACCTCGGGCGCCCCAGGCATGCTGTGGCTTGTGGCCGCATCACTCCAGCCTCTGCCTCCGGGTCACGCGCCTCCTTAGACGGCGTGTCTTACAAAGCCACTCGTTGGGTTCCGGGCCCACGCAGATCACCCAGAATGCAGTTCTCTCCTCAGAGCCCTGAATCTGATCACATCTTTCGCCGGTCAGTGTGGCCCCAGTCCCGGGCACCAGGGAGCTCACTGCGGGCACAGCCTTGGGTGCAGGGGCCGGGGGAGCTCGGGGTTGCGTGTGGCTCTCGGAGGGGCGGGGTCTCGGCCAGAGGCCGGGCTGAAGAGGCCGCGGTCACAGAAGTGGGGACGGCGGACACTGGTGGCCGCGGGACAGGCAGGCACAGCGTGAGGACGACGGGACCCACCGTCTCTACCCCAGAACCTCTGAATGACTCTTAGAGACGCTCTAGGCTTACCGATCCCGGGGACCGGCCCATCACTGCCGGAGCCATAGCTACAGCCGGCCCGGGGCCACCCACTGACTGCTTCTGCAGGAGGCAGAGGGGCTCAGTCTGGGTCCCAGTCCTGTCTCTGCCCCTGCCTCGCTGTGTGACTTCAGACCGGTTGCTTAACCTCTCTGTGCCTCAGTTTCCCCATCCATGGAATGGAGATGATAATACCTCCATCAAAGTGGTGTTATGAGAATCAAATGAGTTGTTATTACATCTTAAAACACACACGCACGCGCGCACACACACACGCAGGGCCTGCTCGGGCTGTGATTACGGCTTTGACCTCTAATCCCATGCCCTGCGGCTTTATGGTAGCTTAGGCCAAGCCGGGACGAGGTGGTGGGCGCGGGTCCCGGCGGGATTAGTGTCCCAGTGACGGCAGAGTCTGCGGTGCTGGTTCCCCCTGCGCCCTCAGACTCCTCCCCGTGCCACCCTCTCCCCCGCGGGAGCTGCCCCGCAGACACCCACGCTCACCTCAGTGGACTCCACACCCCCTGGCCAGTGGGAATTGCACCCCCCAGGCCCCCTCAGCCCTCTCCTGTCCCTCAAGGGAAGTCACAGCTCCTCTGTGGCAGATTCGGACCTCAGGACCCGCCACCTGCCCCTGCCCTCCTGCTGGCCCGATCAGGTGGCCACACCCCTGCAGACTGTCCCCGACACAGAGCCAGGCTAGCTGCCCTGCCCATCTGGGGCCTCACAGAGGGAGACAGACAGGGGTGGGGGGGGGGGTTCTGGGCCCTGCCCGGAGCCTCCAGAAAGACACTCCTGCCCCGCTGCGGGGAGAACTGAGGTGCTGATGATGATGGAGACACACTCTCTCTGCCGTTAGCTTTTTCTTTTTTCCCCTCTGTTTTTTTATTTTATTTTATTGTTTAATGTATTACAAATAGTAGTACATATGTTTCCTTTTTTACCCTCCACTGACCTCCCCCAGCCTCCCCTACCCCCCAGCACATGCCCTCACCTGTCTCCCCCCGCCCAGTGTCTTGTATCCATTGGTTATCTTGTATGCATGTGCGCAAGTCCTTCAGTTGAGCTCTTACAGCCCCTGCCCCCCCCCCCCCGCCTTCTAGCTTTGTGCAAAGTCTGAAGAGGAAAGAGAGGTACGGTTATACCCATTTTACAGGTAGCGGAGCCATCAGAAGTGGCTGCAGCCAGTGTATTAATCACAGCGCCCGCCTGAGTGCCGATGAGACCTCAGACCCCCTTCTGGGGAGGGTCCCACAACGGCTCCGACTCGCAGATGAGACCGCTGAGGCCAGATGACACGTGTCCTCAAGACGGCGGTCGGAAAATCGGCTGGCAGAAGAAGGGAGAGACACGTCGAGAGCTAGTCCCAGGACGGACTCCCAACCCCAGATGCAGCCACTCCCTCTCTCCAGGCCCTGCCCTGCACCCACACTCACACCATGTGGGGGGGAGCCCAGCCGGACCCCTGACTCCCCTCTGGACTCAAGTTCATGGCTGGCCCCCAAACGGAGGATACGCTAAACCTGACGGCACCTCCACCCCCTCCACCCCCACCCCTAGGTCCTGAGTTGGGCCTTTCTCTTCAGTGGGTGAACCACACCAGCAGCGTGGCCTTGGGCAGCGCCCCAACTCTCCCTGGCCTCAGTTTCCCCTCCCGTAAAGTGAGGGGTTGGGTTGCAATAACCTAATTCCCCTCCAGCTGAGAACACCCCCCCCTGCCCCCGACTTGGGTCACTGTCACCAGCACAAGTACGGCCCGATGGATCGGAACCAAGGACAGAGGGCGTGCGGAGGTCCGCCAGGTCCGCCCAGACCAGGAGAGAGACGGCCTTTGTGTCAGGCACCAGGCCCCCCGCCCCCCGCTTTCCAACATCACCCCGCGCCAACTGAACACCGCTGTCCGCACGGCGATGGCTCGCGTTAAATTATTTAGCTGGTAAATGGTGAAAAGCACTTTGCCAAAGGAAAGAACCACAGGAAGGCCCAATCCTAATAGCGGCGATATCACTGTACGCTTCAATTAATTATCGGATTTTTTAAAAGCCCGCAGATGGGTGAAGGCAATTCATTCACGCTCGGTGGAGCCAGCGCCCCCCGGAGGGGGGGGGGCGGTGCTGGAGGCAGCTCTGGGCAGGGCTGAGCTGCACTGGCAGATGGGATGGCAGCTGGGTGGGACCTAGTGGGCCTTTTCTGTCTGTACTGCCTCCATCCCGCGGCTGGGGCTGGGGCTGGGGCTGGGGTTGGGGGGGACATGGGAGTGAGGGAGCGCAAGGCTGACCCGGCCCCCTCTGAGCTGAGCTCCGGCTGCTGGTGGGGGCGGGAACGGTTCCAGTGTGCTGTGAGCAGAGACTTTGCAGACGTCCACCCTGTGTGTCCTCTCCCTGCGGGCAGCCCCTCTTTCTCAGGTCCAGCTGGGGGCGGGGGCAGTTCCTCATGATCGTATTTTCCAAAAGATTGAATCTTCAGCCCTCGAGGTCTAGTGTTCCTCATTTTGGACCCGAGTCCGTCTGTAATGCAAGGCCTGTCGCCCTGCCTTCTCACACAGAGGACTTGGAAAGAGCGGGGACCGGGCCAAGGGCTGGGGACCGCACACCCGAGTCCCCAGGCTCCAGCTTCGCGAGGGCACAGGGTACACGCCTTCCCTGGTGTCTCTGTGCCCTCCGTCCTGGTCAGGGTCGCTGCCACCGTCCTCGCCGCTCGCCCCCTCAGCTCCTTCCCGTTGGCTGTGAGCACCGACTCTCCTCGCCAAATGCATTAGAATGACATTTAAAAGGAGGAAGGCCCTGAGTGGTGTGGATAGAGCATCCGCCTGCAGACTGAAAGGTCCCAGGTTCGATTCTGGTCAGGACACATGCCCAAGTTGCAGACTTGATCCCCAGGGGGTGGCATGCACGAGACAGCCAATCAGTGATTTACCCTTCTCATTGTTGTTTGTATCTCTCTCTCCTTCTCCCTCTCTAAAATCAATGAAAATATCTACCTAATAAAAGAGTGGCATGCTAATTGACCATACCTTTGTGATGCCCACTAACCAATCAGGAGTGAGTATGCAAATTAACCTACCAAAGATGGTGGGTTAATTTGCATACACAGGGACTGAGCTGCTGGGGGCATTCTACACCACTCCAGCGGCTCCAAGCCTCTGAGAAGCCTGGGAAGGTGGAAAGGGGCTCTGGCTAGAGAGAAGGCAGTGCCAGCAGCCTGGGGAAGGAAGACCGACTCTTGTACAAATCTTTGTGCATTGGGTTTCTAGTCTATAGAGATAAAAGCCTAAGCCACCATTATGATGGAAAGATCAGAACAACCAGAATGACTGGTCACTACGATGCGCACTGACCACCAGGGGGCAGACACTCAACGCAGGAACTGCTGCCAGCCCACGGCCCCGATCACCAATGGGGTCCCTCCCCTGAGCTGACAGGTCCTGATCGCCTGATCAGGGCGGGGCCCCAAGCTGAGAGGGGGAACCCGGGGTGGGTGGCGACGGACGCAGATGGGGAGGGAAGGAGGAGGAGGGGAGGCAGGGAACCTGATCGGCCCTAGTCACAGGCCAGGCCTAGGGACCCCACCTGTGCATGGATTTTGTGCACCGGGCCTCTGTTTTAAAGAAGAGTAAGGAGGCTGCAATCCTGTGCCCCCCAAATTCATGTCCACCTGGAGCCTCTGGGTGTAACTTTGGAAACTGGGTCTTTGAAGATGTAATTTGTTGAGGATCTTGGGGTGCAATCCCCCTGGATTCCGGATGAGCCCTACGCCCAGCGGCTGCTCCAGCATGGAGGCACAGAGAAGGCAGGGGGGACGGAGCCGAGTGCCCAGCCTTGGAGGGG
Organism: Antrozous pallidus; assembly: GCA_027563665.1. Taxonomy (NCBI): domain Eukaryota; kingdom Metazoa; phylum Chordata; class Mammalia; order Chiroptera; family Vespertilionidae; genus Antrozous; species Antrozous pallidus. Next base: position 120,447,546 of record CM050511.1, on the reverse strand, counting down.
GGGGGGGGGGGGGGGAGACCAGGGCTGCTGCCGGCCGCTCTGCAGACACCTGGGTGTTGGACTCCACCCCCAGAGCCGGGGAGAATGTGCGCCTGTGGCTTCAGGCGGCCCAGTGTGAGGACCTCTGTGATGAAAGCCCAAGGAAACCGGTACAGAAGCCCCACTGCCCCCGTCGCCCACTTAATGCTTCTGCACTTCAGAGCTTGACCCGTGACACATTCCGGCATTGTACACGTTTTGCAGATCGCTCTTTAGGGTTTGCAAAGCAGCTCCCGAGCACGAAGCTCCATGCTGAAGGCCGGTAGCTGAGGTGCGTGCACCTGCTGGCAGCCGCTGTCCTGGGCCCGGCCGGGCCCCACCCAGGCACTGCAGGGCTCCTGCCCCACCCCCACCCCGCCCTGGGCGGCGGCTCCCTCCCCTCCACTGTGTGTGCATGCCCGTGTAGGTGTGTACCTGTGTGTTGCGTGTATGCACGCGCCGTGTGTGCCTGTGTGTGCGTGTCTCGCACACCCTCGGGAGGAGCCTGAGCGCCGGCTGGGGGGGCTCTGCGTCCTGGCTGCACCGGTGGTTCTGGGAGGGACGGAGCTGCGCCTGCACCTCGGGGCGAGACGGGCCCAGGACTGGGATGGGGACCCCTCCCCCCGAGCTCCAGATCAGCCAAGGCCCAGCTCCATGGAGAAACCCCCCACTCAGGCTGGCTCCTTCCCACCCCTGAGGCTCCCATGTCCTCAGCTCAGGCAGCAACGAGGCCTGGAGGCTGGAGGCTGAGGCTGAGGCTGAGGCTGAGGCTGAGGCTGGAGGCTGAGGCTAGGTGAGGCAGGTTAGCCTCCCCCCATTGCCCCCAGGCTGGAGGCTGGAGGCTGGAGGCTGGAGGCTGAGGCCAAGTGAGGCAGGTCAGCCTCCCCCCATTTCTCCCCAGGCTGGAGGCTGGAGGCTGGAGGCTGAGGCTAGGTGAGGCAGGTTAGCCTCCCCCCATTGCCCCCAGGCTGGAGGCTGGAGGCTGGAGGCTGGAGGCTGAGGCTAGGTGAGGCAGGTTAGCCTCCCCCCATTGCCCCCAGGCTGGAGGCTGGAGGCTGGAGGCTGGAGGCTGGAGGCTGAGGCTAGGTGAGGCAGGTTAGCCTCCCCCCATTGCCCCCAGGCTGGAGGCTGGAGGCTGGAGGCTGGAGGCTGGAGGCTGGAGGCTGAGGCTAGGTGAGGCAGGTTAGCCTCCCCCCATTGCCCCCAGGCTGGAGGCTGAGGCCGGGTGAGGCAGGCTGATCCCCCCAGGCCTCTCTCCTTGGCGAGCGGACGGCTGTCTTCTCTCGTCCTCACACGGCCGTCTCCCCAGTGTGTGTGTGTGTGTGTCCCCATTTCATCTCCTAAGGACACCTGTCACATCGGATCAGGGCCACCCCAGTGACCTCATTCCAACTTAACCGCCTCGCACCTCAAACACAGCTGCACTGTGTGGTCTGGGGTCGGCCCGGAACCTGAGAGGCTTGGGGTGGGGTCCATGACTCGGCCCGGGACACGCGAGAGAGCAGGTTCGGAGCACGGCGCGGGCTCTGACCACACGGCGGGCCCCTGGGCGCTGGCCCCTCCCTGCTGTGGGTGTCATTCCTCTCCACACCCGGCCCTCCGAGCGGCCAGTCACAGGAGAATCCGGACGGTGCCTTCCCACCGACACCACCCCCGACACTACCGCCGACAGGGGGCGGGTGGAGGTGGTGACGGGGGGCAGGTGGAGGTGGTGATGGGGGGCGGGTGGAGGTGGTGACGGGGGGCGGGTGGTGGTTGGTGACGGGGGGCGGGTGGAGGTGGTGACGGGGTGCGGGTGGAGGTGGTGACGGGGGGGGAGGGTGGAGGTGGTGACGGGGGGCGGGTGGAGGTGGTGACGGGGGGCGGGTGGAGGTGGTGACGGGGTGCGGGTGGAGGTGGTGACGGGGTGCGGGTGGAGGTGGTGACGGGGGGGGAGGGTGGAGGTGGTGACGGGGGGGAGGGTGGAGGTGGTGACGGGGGGGAGGGTGGAGGTGGTGACGGGGGGGAGGGTGGAGGTGGTGACGGGGGGAGGGTGGAGGTGGTGACGGGGGGAGGGTGGAGGTGGTGACGGGGGGGGAGGGTGGAGGTGGTGACGGGGGGGGGAGGGTGGAGGTGGTGACGGGGTGCGGGTGGAGGTGGTGACGGGGGGCGGGTGGTGGTTGGTGACGGGGGGCGGGTGGAGGTGGTGACGGGGTGCGGGTGGAGGTGGTGACGGGGGGGGAGGGTGGAGGTGGTGACGGGGGGCGGGTGGAGGTGGTGACGGGGGGGAGGGTGGAGGTGGTGACGGGGGGGGGAGGGTGGAGGTGGTGACGGGGGGGGAGGGTGGAGGTGGTGACGGGGGGCGGGTGGAGGTGGTGACGGGGGGCGGGTGGAGGTGGTGACGGGGTGCGGGTGGAGGTGGTGACGGGGGGGCGGGTGGAGGTGGTGACGGGGGGCGGGTGGAGGTGGTGACGGGGGGGGGGGTGGAGGTGGTGACGGGGGGCGGGTGGAGGTGGTGACGGGGGGGGGAGGGTGGAGGTGGTGACGGGGGGCGGGTGGTGGTGGTGACGGGGGGGAGGGTGGAGGTGGTGACGGGGTGCGGGTGGAGGTGGTGACGGGGGGGGAGGGTGGAGGTGGTGACGGGGGGCGGGTGGAGGTGGTGACGGGGGGCGGGTGGAGGTGGTGACGGGGGGGAGGGTGGAGGTGGTGACGGGGGGCGGGTGGAGGTGGTGACGGGGGGGGAGGGTGGAGGTGGTGACGGGGGGCGGGTGGAGGTGGTGACGGGGGGCGGGTGGAGGTGGTGACGGGGGGCGGGTGGAGGTGGTGACGGGGTGCGGGTGGAGGTGGTGACGGGGTGCGGGTGGAGGTGGTGACGGGGTGCGGGTGGAGGTGGTGACGGGGTGCGGGTGGAGGTGGTGACGGGGGGGGAGGGTGGAGGTGGTGACGGGGGGCGGGTGGAGGTGGTGACGGGGGGGAGGGTGGAGGTGGTGACGGGGGGCGGGTGGAGGTGGTGACGGGGGGGGGGGGGGGGAGGTGGTGACGGGGGGCGGGTGGAGGTGGTGACGGGGGGGAGGGTGGAGGTGGTGACGGGGGGCGGGTGGAGGTGGTGACGGGGGGGGAGGGTGGAGGTGGTGACGGGGGGCGGGTGGAGGTGGTGACGGGGGGCGGGTGGAGGTGGTGACGGGGGGGAGGGTGGAGGTGGTGACGGGGGGGCGGGTGGAGGTGGTGACGGGGGGGGGGGGTGGAGGTGGTGACGGGGGGCGGGTGGAGGTGGTGACGGGGTGCGGGTGGAGGTGGTGACGGGGGGCGGGTGGAGGTGGTGACGGGGTGCGGGTGGAGGTGGTGACGGGGTGCGGGTGGAGGTGGTGACGGGGGGCGGGTGGAGGTGGTGACGGGGTGCGGGTGGAGGTGGTGACGGGGGGGAGGGTGGAGGTGGTGACGGGGGGCGGGTGGAGGTGGTGACGGGGGGGAGGGTGGAGGTGGTGACGGGGTGCGGGTGGAGGTGGTGACGGGGGGGGGGGGGTGGAGGTGGTGACGGGGGGCGGGTGGAGGTGGTGACGGGGGGGAGGGTGGAGGTGGTGACGGGGGGAGGGTGGAGGTGGTGACGGGGGGGGAGGGTGGAGGTGGTGACGGGGGGGGGGGGGAGGTGGTGACGGGGGGCGGGTGGAGGTGGTGACGGGGGGGAGGGTGGAGGTGGTGACGGGGGGCGGGTGGAGGTGGTGACGGGGGGGGAGGGTGGAGGTGGTGACGGGGGGCGGGTGGAGGTGGTGACGGGGGGCGGGTGGAGGTGGTGACGGGGGGCGGGTGGAGGTGGTGACGGGGTGCGGGTGGAGGTGGTGACGGGGTGCGGGTGGAGGTGGTGACGGGGGGGCGGGTGGAGGTGGTGACGGGGTGCGGGTGGAGGTGGTGACGGGGGGGGCGGGTGGAGGTGGTGACAGGAGGTGGTGACTGGGCCCCTCAGAGGCAGCTGTGCAGGTGGCCTGACCGGGCACAGTGGCAGCTCCAGTGGGGTGGATTGGGTTCAGGCTCCCGGGACCCACACAGGTGCCCACGGAATGAGCATAGGCTGTGCTGTCTGCTGTGGCCAGGCACCCCAAGAACAGAGGTCAGCTCCACCAGCTTGGAAGACAGGCCTGTCCCCCCCCCCCGCCCCCCCCCCCCCCCTGTCCCCGCTCAGCACCACCCGTCAGGGCAGGGCCGGAGCAGCCGGTGCCCGAGGCCGGCTGGGCTGGCGGGAACTGGAGCCTGGGCCACACCCGGGCCTGGCCTGGGGGGCGCACATCAGGTGTCTGGCTGCAGCCTTCACCGCCCTGAACTGGCCCTTTCACAGCCGGGAACGGGTGCCTGATGTGTTGTCCCCCACTGACTGGGGAGCCACAGGGCCTGCGGGGGTGTGGGGGCTGTCACCGGGCCGGGTCAAAGGGCAGATGCAAGAAAGCGTCGAGTCGCTTCCACTGCTGTGCAATGCCTAGGCGCGCTGTCCTCCCGCCGGGGGGTCCGGCCGCTGGCCTTAGGGAGCCCACTTCCCAGATGCTCATAAACATGACAGAGAAGTCCCTACACAGGGGGTCCCCCTGGGCCCCAGGACTGAGACTGCTTCCCGCAGTCGGGCCTGATGGCCAACTATCCTCCTCGGGTCCTCTCCCCCCAAATCCGCCCCTGCCCACCTCGACCCGTGCCAGCGTGCCTGGGCACCCTCTGGCCTCCGAACAGAGCCAGGCCGCGGCGCAGCCGTGGGTGCGGGCAGCCCCCCTCACAGGTGTCTCGTGTCCAGTGGCGAGACAGGTCCCCAAACCAGGGAGGGCCATGGCCGCCTGGTCCCCGTGTCCCTCCTGCTTTAGGGGACCTGCGAGGCTGGGATGTCGTCACCCCCCGGAAGGGACTAAATGAGCAAGTGACGCCCTTTTTTTACACCCCGTCCTCCACGCTGGGGAGGAGGATGCTACCTGCAGGCTTCTTGGGGAGCACGGGGGGGGGGGGCCTCAGATGGGTGAACGAGCTTTGTGATCTGCCTGTGGGTTGAAAATGCAGGTGCCCAGGCCAGGGCTCTGCTCACCATGAGGGCTGTGCTGCCATCTGGTGGCTGCACGGAACCCCACACAAAACAGCCAAACAGCCAGCTCGAGGCGGGTCCTAGGGACACCTCAGGGCAAAGAGGGCAAAGAGGGCATGTTTGCGGAGCCCCACTAAGCGCTGTCTGCCATCAGAACTGTGCGGGGCCTTCACCAACACGCCGGCTGGGGGGGTGACCAGACTGGACGCAGGGACTCAGTGTCAATGTTAACACTTTTTAAGAAACATCTATTTTATTGATTTTTCACAGAGCAGAAGGGAGAGGGATAGAAAGCCAGAAACATCGATGAGAGAGAGACATCGATCAGCCGCCTCCTGCACACCCCCCACTGGGGATGTGCCCGCAGCCACCGTACATGCCCTTGACCGGAATCGAACCCGGGACCCTTCAGTCCGCAGCCTGACGCTCTATCCACCGAGCCAACCGGGTTTTTTTTGTTAAAGGAGAGACGGTGGGAAAGGCAAAGTGACTGACCCAGTGTAAGTGGTGCATTGGTGTGTGTCTGACTGGAGGGGCCACATCTGGAGGGAAACACTGAGATGGAGCAGAGCGTTGAAGGGGTGACCGAGAGCCACAGGACGCCTCCGACCGTCGGCTGTCCCGGCCGGGCGTCCGCACACCGCCCAGCCTCGCGTGGGAGTGGGAGGAAGGAGCGCCGGGGCTGGTGGGAAAACCCGGAGTGGGCCCGGAATCTGACTTCCCAGCTGGCGCGTCACCCGCGGCCACGCTGCTTTCCCAGGAAACCCGCCCCCCGCCCGGCTCGGGGGGGCGGCCTGTGATTGAGAGCGAGAAGGGGGGGGGGGGCGGGGGGCGGCTTTCATTCTGGCCCTTCGTGCTTTACCGGGGGCGCCTTGCCTGTGCCGCAGGGGACTGTCTCCCCGGGGGGGCAGGTCCTGTTTTCAGTCGCAGGGCGTGACGCGGTGCCACCCAGGCAGCGGGTGCTGGGGTCGGGGGGCGGCAGGGGGTAGGGAGCCGACAAGCGCGGGCCTGGGCGGCAGTGCCGTGGGCGACAAGCGTGGGGTCCTGGGACGCTCACCTCGGGAAGAGAAAGGCCGGAGGGGCCGCCGGGCCGCGCCCAGCTCTGACGGGTCTGGAGCCCGGGCCCAGCACGGCGAGCCGAACCAGGACCGGTCCTTAAAGGGGGAGCCTTCATCTTGTGACTCCTGTGGTCTTCCGGTTCGGAAAAATGCCGGAGGAAACGGGACACAGCAAGGCAAGCCTCATTTATTCAAGTTAATTTATAGTATGACTGTCGTAGACAAATAAAATCTGTCAGTAGAAAATGCTATAAGTTTCAGTCACGGAAAAATATTTGTATTTCACCTGTGTGTACATATCTGTGTATGTGTACACGTATGTTTTCCCTTTAGCGGGGCCACAGCGGACAGCAGCTGCCCCACGCCCACTCGCCATCACGCCCACGTGTCAGTGGCCGGCTCCCCGGCTCCCACCCAGCGCTGCTTCCACAGGAGCCGGGGCCTCCCCCCCGGCCCCTCGCGCAGGCGGCCCCCAAGTCCCGGCCGCCCAGGCTGGAGGGAGGGCGGTCAGGGGATGGCTGCCTCCCGCACACCGGCCCGGAAGGAGCGCCGGCGGCCGGGCGGGCGGCAGCGTGGGGGCACCGGTCCGTGTCACGGCCTCAGCGTCGCTGGCGCTGGCAGCGGGGCGCCGTCACTGGTCCAGCTCGCCCTCGCTCTGCAGCGTCTTCATGGCCAGCCCCCACAGCGTCATGCTGGAGAAGAAGGGCCCCCGGCCGCCCGGGGGGTCCCCGCAGTGGTTGTCCAGAGCGGGCGGCGGCCCGGCGCTGGCGGGGGCGTCGGCGGCCGGGCAGGCGAAGGCCTGCGGCGGCGGGTGCGGCCCGGGGGCCTTGGCGAGCGAGCCCGGGGCCGCGCCGAGCTTCTCCGGGCGGCCGGCCGCGCGTGGCGGAGGCGTGTTCCGGAACCTACAGGAGGAGCCGGCAGAGTGGCCGCCGAACTCCGCCTCGGGCTCCTCCGCCGGGTGGACGGGGAGCTTCACAGACACGGGCATCAAGGCCACGGCCACGTCCTGGGAGAAGGCGTCGGGGCCGGGGGCCCCGTCCAGGCCGGGGGCCCGGACGGCGTGGGCCAGCTCCCGCAGCGCGTCCCGGCCGCCGTCGTCCGCGCGGCAGTGCATCCGCCGGTGCCGCCGCAGCACGGCCGAGCGCGTGAAGCACTTGTCGCAGATCTCACACGTGTACGGCTTCTCCCCGGTGTGCGTGCGGACGTGCCTGCGGAGGTCGCCGGACCCCCCGAAACTCTTCCCTGCAGAGAGGGGTCATCTCAGAGGCGGGCCCTGGGACGAGAGGGGAGCGGAGCCTGCCACCACCCGCTCCGCCCCCCGGGTGTGGGGCCTCTCAGTGGCGGCCTCCGGAACCCTGTCTGCCTGGCACAGGGGCCCCTGCTGGGCGGGCAGCGGCCACCCCGCCGGCTGGCGGGTGCTGGAAAACTGCCAGTTTCGTTTAGATTTCTGCAAACCCAGAGCGGCTGGTCTGTCACAAGAAACACCCCTCGCCGAAACGGTGTCGCTCGGTGGATAGGGCGTCGGCCTGCGGACTGAAGGTCCCAGGTTCGATTCCGGCCAAGGGCATGCGCCTTGGCCGTGGGCACATTCCCAGGAGGGGGCGTGCAGGAGGCGGCTGATCGCTGTTTCTCTCTCACTGATGTTTCTAACTCTCTATCCCTCTCCCTTCCTCTGTAAAAAATCAATAAAAAATAAAGAATCCAGGAAGCACTGAGAGGCAGAAGTCGGCCTGGTTCTGATGGGGGACAGAGGTGGCGTGTCTGAGAAAGGGAAGGGGACAATGACGTCATGGAGGGAAGGCGCTGCTACTGGTGCAGACCATCTAACTTAGGGACGTTAATTCTAAGCCAGGTTTTACTTTTCAGTCCAGCGGTGACCAGACCAGCAGCTACAACAGCTGCGTCCTTGTGTCTGCCAACAGATCTCTGGACACGGTGTGGCCCGGGCCGGGACAGGATGGCCCGGGCCGGGACAGGCGGCCTGCTCCGTCACTCACCGCAGGCCGTGCAACTGTAGGGCCGCTCCCCCGTGTGCCGGACCCGGTGCCGCACCAGCTTCCGCTGCATGTTGAAGGACTTGCCACACTCGTCACAGGTGAACACCTTGTCGGCCGTGTGCGTCTTCTTGTGCTCCTTCAGGTTGCTGAAGTTACTGAAGCCTGGAGAGACCACGCAGGTCAGGGCGGCCGCACCCCAGGCAGAGCCGCCGGGGAGAAAGGGAGCGCGCGGCCATACCTCGGCCACAGGTGTCACACAGGTGCGGCTTCTCTCCCGAGTGAATGACGATGTGACGCTGGACGTCCCCAGAGGCTGCAAACCTGCAACGGATGTGAAGGGCAGCTGAGGGCCTGCCCACGGCCCCGCGCCGGCAGCTGCCCGCCTTCCTGGGTGTAATCCGAGCGCCTGACTTCATGGAAACGGGCATTTAAAGCGTCTCTGCCTTCCCCCGTTTCAAAGGAAAGCAGAAATACGGCAGGGCTGTGCTTGTGAAACCCTTTTCCTACCTAGCTGCACCCAGCTCTTTCTTCAGACACGGCCACCGATGGCTCCGCTTAGGGAGTCATTCCGCCCAGAGACGCTGGCCCCGAGACTCTGCCTGCGGCCTCGCGGCCCTCACAGAGCAGGGGGCCGGCAGGTGCTGCCTGGATGGACGGCGAAATGGACGGCTATAAAGCCATGTGACTGGTACGGGCCTGGCCGGTGCGTGGTGTCCGCGTGACCGGCAGAGAGCAGTGGCCTCCGGCACCTGGCCCCTGGCTGGGAGGGGGTGCCGGCCAGTGTGCGGCCGTGTGCACGCTGGGGGGACCCCTCTGTCCTCACTGCACCTCACCGCCTCAGTGAGGCTGGGCCAAGTGCCCTGGGCTGAGTCCCGCCTGAGGTTCCCGCAGCCTGAGGCCGGGCTGGGGAGCCAGGCTGCAAGCCTCCCGTCCTGCTACGCACTCACCTCCGCGGGCGCTCACCTGTTTTCAGGGTAAAACCACTGTGTCGTGTAAAACCCCATTTCTAAGGCTCTGTCCTGGCGTTCCTTCTCTGAACGACCGTCCTAGCCCCTCTGTTACTCATGTGCCACATGCGAGGCCCCGCAGGGGGCCTGACGGGCCTGCGCTCCTCTGCGGAGCGAGCCCTACGCGCGCTTTGTCCACGGAGGCCAGACCAGAGGGGCCCCTGCAGGCGGGGACGGCCCTGGCACTGACCTCTTGCCACAGACTTCGCAGATGTAGGGCTTGTCACCAGAATGCCGACGCAAGTGAGTCTGCAAGTTCCCTGCCTGCAAAAAAGGAGAAGCAGAAGCATAACAGTTAACGCAAGGGTTTCTGAAAAGCAGGCCACACCCACTCAAATGGGAGCCTGGCAGATCCAATCAGGCGCAGTCCGCCTTCCAGGCGAGACCAGGCACACCACTCAGGGGGGAGCCACATGCAAGAGGAAGGACTGCCCAGTTCTAAAGGGGGTTAACCCCCCCCCCCCCCCCCCCCCCCCGTCCCACCGCTGCCCGCCCCGGGCCGCTTCGCTCTTAAATGGGCGACACAGTGCGGGGTGCTGTGGAGGGCACCATGCTTGCACTCTAAACAGACTCTGACGTGTTTTTTCAAGTATTTTTAAACTTGGGCCAGCTGTATGCGAGCAGCACTTGAGCAAAGCAGCGGCGCTTGAATGTGGCTGCCCCTGCCCGTCGTTTCTCCCGGAGAAACAGGCCTCGGTCAAGGTCAGGCCGCCCGGCAGCACGCCCTCTGCCACCACTGCTCTGCGTGGCAGCCGTCCCGCTGGCCTGTGTGCAGAGCTGAAACCAGGAGTCACTGCAGCCCCGCTGGCGGGCACTCCAGGCTCCTGGTTTCAGACACCGGCAGGCGTGACACAGAACCCCTCGTTCAGAGGGGGGCCCGGAGCAGGCTGCCAGCTCAGCACCGGCCGTCAGCACGAGACTGCCCGCAGCGAGGCTGAGACCGCAGACGCCCCAGGCGTCAGGCACTCCGGCTACTGCTTCCAACTCAACCCGGAGGCAGAATGTCTCCCTGCGGAGATTTCAGTTAGCAGTCTCGGTCTGTCACACCCTACTTAATTTTTCACAGAGTTCTGTTAAAAGCAGACGCTGAAATAAGTGAGGATACCCAGGGGAAACAATGCTCTCTAAACAGACTTTCTGTGCATTATGCCAAGAAGGGGGAGTTGAACAGTAATACCAACTAACACATTTGGCTTTGTAAATCTGCATTTAAAAAAATATATAATTTTTTATTAGAGGCCTGGTGCACGAAATTCAGGGCACGGGTGGGCGATCAGGCCCGATGAGGGCCTTCTGGCTGCCGGCTGGGGCCTCCCTTTGTTCCGCCCTGCCCCCTGGTGGTCAGCACACATCGTAGTCAGTGATCACACTCCCGCTCTCCTGGTGGACTCCCGAGGGGACAATCTGCATGTTAGGCTTTTATATATATAGACTGATTTTCAGAGAGGAAGGGAAAGGGAGAGATAGAAACAACGATGAGAGAGAAACACTGATCTGCCTCCTGCCCGTGCCCTACTGGGGAGTGTGCCCTTAACAGGAATCAAACCCGGGATCTTCAGTCCGCAGGCCGACGCTCTATACACTGAGCAAAACCAGCTAGGGCTAAATCTGCAGCTTTTTAAGAAAATTAAATGCAAAAGACAGTCCGTGGTGACAGGTTTGAAAGTGGGTCTGAGGTCCCTGTGGGTGGAAACGTACAAACGTACAGGAACAGAAACTGTGGTCAGGATTTTCTGTTGTGACATGGAAGTCTTTCTGTCTGTCAGACACTGATAAACACTGTGTCACAGCCTACCTTTTAGACTGTGATACATGTGGCTTACACAAAATCTCAGGTTTACTTTAGGTAACCAAAGAAAAAGAACTTGGCAAAGTATTGGTAAGCACCCGGCTTTTCACAGAACGACTGTGCGTGACAGTGACAAAGTGAGCGCCTCGCCAGCGCGGCTCAGGGGTTGAGTGCTGACCTATGAACCAGGAGGTCATGGCTTGATTCCTGGTCAGGGCATAGGGGGCGGGCAGGAGGCAACTCATCAATGATTCTCTCTCATCACTGATGTTTCTATCTCTCTCTCCCTTCCTCTCCGAAGTCAATAAAAATAGATTTAAAAAATAATAATAGTATGAAGCGACAAATGCTAGTAGCAATATATATCTGGTCTACTTAGGCCTTCACATACGTTATCACATTACCCTTAGTAACCGGCATTGAAATCTATTTTCTAGATGAAAACGAGGTTCAGTTAAGGGGGTGCTCATTACTCGGCTGGGCCAGGAATTAATGCCATGTGTGAGCTGCCATCTTATGTGCGGGGAAACCTGAGGACAGCACATTTCTGTGGCTAAACTAGCTTGTGTCGAACACTCAGTGTGACAAAGGCCATTTTGCCCTCAGGAAACAGCTGGCTGGAGTTATAACACACCACTGGCTGTGGTAGCTCAGTCACTTCCAAATTTCAGAAAAGCTCATCAGTCATGTAACAATTCAAGCTGCACCGTCTGCTCAGCCGTTAAAGGAGATCCCTCCTTTCCAGCTATTCTGTAAACTATGTATTAAGATGGAATTGTCTCTGAATCATTCCTAGCAATGCTGCATTTTCCCTTTTGAAGTCAAGCATAACAATCGCTTATTTTCCAAGTATATGTAACTGAACGGTTTTCCACTCAATATTATATAAGGATAGTGAAAAAAATTTTAAAATATTTCTTTTAGGTATTTAATAGTGGAAATGAATAATGGAAATAATTATCTTTCCCCACAAAAAGGCACACATATTAGTCTAATAAATGATATAAAAGTACATTAAATAGAAAAATTCAGGCAAAAATGTCCAATAATGCATTCAGATAATTTATACCAAATTATGTGGCAACCTGGGGCCCAGACTGTTTGATCTTTATGTTTTCACTTGTAGTAAATTTTGCTATGCTCTAGTTATATGCTAAATATATGCTAAGGACATAGATCGCATCTTAGGAATTGCCTAAATATAGCTGGTTCCATGAAAACTCTGGCAAGAAGGTAGTAACAATACCAGCTGTCAAGTGCTAAGATGTTACTATGAATGAAGCACTTGACTGAGTTGCAAGCAGTGTTTCGTGTAAGCATCACAATGTCCTTATAAAGGACAGAGCAGACTGGAGGAGGACTGAGCTGCAGACGGCGTCAGGGCCCGGCATGGGGCGGGGTGGGGCGAGGATGAACAGCTGTCTTGTTTCAGAAGGAAAACGAGGTTCCCACAGCCTGCATTCAGAATGTTCTCCACAACACTGCATCTCTGGGCTCCTTTGGGCCTAGTGCCCAGGCCAGCACACAGCCCACCAAACACAGTAAACACTGGCTGGATGAGAGATTTAACACTCCAGCTTAATAAAGACCAGCTACAGGCAGCAATAGGAGGGAATGAAAACTGTTTGGTCGGATGTCCAACATCCTAACATCTACAGTCCCAATAGGAAGAAGACATCTGTCGGCATGCAGCCCAGCCTAACTTGCAGCCTCCAGAGGTGAGCACAACCTGGCTGACTACATTCCTGAGAGGAGACACTAGGATTGCACCCCCCACCCAGGGGAGGGGTGGGCTGTGCAGAGTCCCCACACTGATAAAAATGGCATTTTTCCCCGATGCACTAGGATTTTGTTTTCTTAACAATGATTTTCTCCTGATGCACACTAGAGTCTTTAAGTTGCAGACACCTTCAGAGGTTCCTCTCACAACTCCAGTGCATGCCTCAGCCTAATAAAGAGGAATATGCAAATTGACCATCACACCATCACAAAGATGGCGGCGGCCACAGCAGAGGCGGGGTCTCTGTACCACAAGATGGCTGCACCCACAGTGAAGGTTGAGTTCCCATAACGAGCCTTAAGAAGCAATCAGCATGGACCTGAGGCTGCGTGGCACTTGGGCCGGGGCAGGGGACCTGAGCCTGTGCCCCCCACCCTGGCCAGGAGACCTGAGGCTGCACCCTCCCACCCCAGTGCTGGGCTAGGAGACCTGAGGCCGCACCCTCCCACCCCAGTGCTGGGCCAGGAGACCCGAGGCCGCACCCTCCCACCCCAGTGCTGGGCCAGGAGACCCGAGGCCGCACCCTCCCACCCCAGTGCTGGGCCAGGAGACCTGAGGCCGCACCCTCCCACCCCAGTGCTGGGCCAGGAGACCTGAGGCCGCACCCTCCCACCCCAGTGCTGGGCCAGGAGACCTGAGGCCGCACCCTCCCACCCCAGTGCTGGGCCAGGAGACCTGAGGCCGCACCCTCCCACCCCAGTGCTGGGCCAGGAGACCTGAGGCCGCACCCTCCCACCCCAGTGCTGGGCCAGGAGACCTGAGGCCGCACCCTCCCACCCCAGTGCTGGGCTAGGAGACCTGAGGCCATGCCCCCTCTTCTCAGCAGGGCTTGACGGGGGATTTCAAGGTGCACCCCCCATGCCAGTGCTGAGTCGGGAAATCTCAGGCTGCTCCCCCACCCCAGGCCAGGGGATCTGAGGGTGAGCCCCCAGCCCAGCCCTGAGTAGTGGGACCTGAGGCTGCAACCCCCAACCCTGCAGGGCTTGACAAGGGCCCTGAGGCTGTTCCCCCTACCCGGCGCCAGGCCAAGGGACCTGAAGCTGCATCCTCTGCCCGGCAGGGCTTGATGGGGGTGGGGCCAGCTAGGTCTGGGTCTGGTGGAATTTTGAGGCACCTCGGGTGGGCAGGGACTTGACAATGGGTCCTGCAGCACACCTGACTCAGACAGGAAGATTTTCATATACATTTTACTAATTTTCTTTCATCTCTGAGACTTCTATTATAGAGAAAGGGTAAATAGCGCTATTAAAATATTTCCTCTAATTGACCCCCTTTTTAATGTGCACAAATTTCATGCACCGAGCCACTAGTCTACACTAAAAGAGAAAGATGCAAATTGACCGTACCTTCACAACACCCACCAGCCAATCAGGAGTGAGCATGCAAATCAACCAACAAAGATTGTAGGTTAATTTGCATACACAGGTGCCAAGTGGCCAGGGGCAGGCAGGGCGGGATGCAGGCATTGGGCACCGCCCCAGCTACTCCCGGCCTCTCTGTGCAGCATGGGAAGGCAGAAAGGCAGCTCTTGCAGGAGCAAAGGCAGTGCTGGCAGCCAGGGGAAGGAAGGCCCATTCTTGCATTGGGCCTCTGGTTTATAATAAAAATCAACACTAGGATGCAGCTTTCCAATTATTAAAAATAAATAAAAGTATTCCCACCTGAGAGAAATGTTTCCCACAAATGTTACATTCAAAAGGTTTCTCACCTAAAACAAAAGAAAACAACAGCTGGTAAAATCATTTGTATTATCTGTACAACCGTTTTTGTTTAAAATGTTTAAACTATCCTGCGTCCACCATTCAAAGCAGAGACTATGTTCCTCATCACGAGGGCATGAAAACGGGAGTCCACACCGCTTCCTCGTCTCTCGTCCTTAGATAGCAGGCAGGGATGACAAACTGAAATCTGCGATTATTTTTCTCTAAAAAATCAAACTGTGCTTAGCTGGTTTGGCCCGGTGTATAGAGCACTGCCCTGCAGACTGGAGAGTCCCGGGCTTGATTCTAGCCAATGCTTCCTCCTGTGTGCAGGGGGAAGCCAACCCATGATTCTCCTTCATCACTGATGTTTCTCTCCCTTCCTCTCTGAAGTCAATAAAAATATATTTTAAGAAAATGAAATTGTTCTCCAAATATAAACCTATGTTGAAGTCAAACCTGTTAGCATTCAAACCCTGCCTAGGTTTTGGGCTTGAAAATCAACTGTGAGTTTCTTTGCTGAAGGGCCTGAACCTGTTTACAGTGCTCAGCCCGACTCCTTTACTTTCCCATCAGCTCCTAACAGAACTGGGGTCTCATTCACGCACGTGAGGTGTGGACACGGCACAGCCCCAAACCGAGAGGGACTCCTGAAGGCGGGACAGGGCAAAGCCCTTCCTCTGCATTTGACCTTGGCTGATCATGCTCCCAGGGGACAACAAGAGGACATTATGGGAGCCACGTCTGATGTTAGAAACTCACACTTTGCTATAGAATAACCTGCGGAGAATGGAACTCTGCCAAGGAACCACAGCAGCCCTGAATACAGTTTCTAGAAAATGATCATTTTATCAGGTGCCACCTTGAACCTAAGGAGCTAATAAATAAGCTGGCAGACCAAGAACCTTCTGTTTCCCCTCCCCCTCCCACAGGTGGTTTCACCCTCTTTTAACAATGACAACACCCCTTCTTTCTACATTGTTGGCGGCTAGCTCTCTGGGCTCCTGCCAGGATACTTTTACTTTTGATTTTTCGTGAAACTGTTTAATGGCTTCTTCAATGGCTTCTTTCTGGAGCAGGCGGAAAGCTTTTGACTGAATAATTATAATCACGTATTTTGGGACAACATTTTTGTCGGAAATTATGGGAAGAATAGATAACGTTAAGTTAAAGCCCCCATTATGCGAGCCCAGAGTTTGAAAAAAGGCCACTGGCCGAAACTGGTTTGACTCAGTGGGTAGAGCGTCAGCCTGCAAACTGAAAGGTCCTGGGTTCGATTCCGGTCAAGGGCATGTACCTTGGTTGCAGGCACATCCCCAATGGGTGGTGTGCAGGAGGCAGCTGATCGATGTTTCTCTCCCATCGATGTTTCTGACTTTCTATCCCTCTCCCTTCCTCTCTGTAAAAAAAAAAAAAAATATATATATATATATATATATATGTATGTGTATATATATATATATATATATATTAGGCCACTGGTTGTTAAAACTCCAAGCGACCAGGATTGACAATCTTCCTCCAGTGGCTTTTAAACGTTTTGCTCTCAGGATCCCTTCACACTCTTAACTGAGAACCTAGAGTGTGTGCTTATGTGGGCTACATCCGTCAGCTCAGCCCACACTAGAAATGAAGACGCAGTGGTTTTTAACACGTGACTACGCATCTCACTGGCCACCCGAGTGATGACAGCCTTTAGCCGACTCCACTTCTTGGGGGAGCAGACAGACAAGACAACATCCAGAAATAGCCCGGCCTCACAGCCCTGCGAGCTCCTCGGATCTTAAGTCAGGGACACTGCTCTCAATGGAGAATTCACATCCAAGAGAGCATCTCTGCCATATGGCTGGCGTTATTGTTCAAAAGAACAAACGACTTAATTTTTAAAGCTAAACAGACACATTGCTCAAAAGTTATGCTGATCATGGCTGAAACTGGTGTGGCTCAGTAGATAGAGCGTTGGCCTGTGGACTGAAAGGTCCCAGGTTCGATTCTAGTCAAGGGCATGTGCCTTGGTTGCAGGCACATCTCCAGTAGGGGGTGTACAGGAGGCAGCTGATTGATGTTTCTCTCACCGATGTTTCTGACTTTCTATCCCTCTTCCTACCTCTCTGTGAAAAATCGATAAAATATATTTTAAAAAATTATACTGATCATGAGGCTGTAGGAAATTTAAGCAAATGGAATGACCTAAATTAAGTTATTTCTCAGGGTAAAACTGAATCAGTGACAGTGCCTTCATATGGAGAATACTTCTGAACTACTAGTAAAAATACAGGTAATACTTTATATATTCAAATGCGTTATAATTTATAAAGGGCTTTCATACTTTCATAAATATTTAAGTGAGTCTCCACAATGCACTGGGGCGGTAAACACCTAGACACACAGGAGTCAGTGACAGCAGAATGTCCCATCAATAACTGCAATCGCACAAACATCTGAAAAGCAGTTCCTCTGGGAGCATCTGTGGCCCATCACCTCTCTAGGACACACTGCCATACCCCTGCAGTGTGTACTACAGCCAGCCTGTTTAAGTGCAGGAGGTAACACATACGTACTGTATAAGGTAACTTGCATGTGCTGTATAACACTTTAAAAAAAAGCTTTTGGAAAAAATAAACTCTTTGGAAAGGGGAGGAGGTATGAATTAAGGAAATAAAACTTTGAAAATTCAATGTTCAAAATGGAAGAACTTTCATTTGAAAATATCAAATGGCTAAAGCTGATCCTTATTAAAAAGTTTATCTCCCACCTTCGGAATCACAATATTTAAAATCTGATTACACAATACTTTCCAGAGAACTTTTAGAGTTACTCAAGCTAAATTATTTTAGTCTGCATTGACCCACATTACATTTTTAAAGAATAAACTTAATCTAATTCTAAAAAGACAATATAGCTTATGTTTTAGAATTTGAAAATTTCAGCCCATCAAAATAATTTACTATACTTCTTCGAAGATAGAAAGCTTGTCATAGAAACCTAATTAAAATAAAAATGAAGTGTGACATCTTTTAAAACTGGCTCTATGTTTTAAAAATCTAATTTATAGATTATGCTTTAAGAGGCATCACCAGAAATATGAGCAAGAGTAGCTAACACTCAATCTTGATTATTTTTGTGTGCCGATGTCAACGCATCAGCGAAGCCTCTTACAAAGAGGAGCAGGCAGCGTGTGCGCCTGCGCTCTCCCCTGGCCACCCGCGGGCGCCGGGCCGTGTGCCTGTACCTGTGTGGGACCGTTTGTGAAGCTCCAGGTTGCTGGGGTGTTTGAAAGGCTTCCCGCACAGGTCGCACGCGTACTGCCACTGGGACTGCGGCATCTGGGACTGGTCGTCTGCAGCGTCCGGGTCTTCGGGCCTCTCCGTTTTGACGACGCAGGGAAAGCTGCCGGGCTCCCTCCCCCCGGGGCTCTGACTGCTGGCTTTCCCTGCGGTGTCGCCGGCAGGGCCGATCCCCTGGGTTAGACCCTCACCCGCCGTGGGTTCCGCAATCGGCTCTGCAGATTTCTGGGACTTCAGGAAATTGAGCTTCTTAAGGTGGATGGCCTTTTTGAGCCTCATCTGTTTGGTGGGTGGCGGGCACGTGCTGTCGGACTCGGGGTCTGGGGCAGGTTCGGCCAGAGGCGGGGCCAGGAAGTTGGGAGGCAGGTGCTCCGCGGCCTGCAGGGCGCATTCGGGGTGGCTGGCAGCGCAAGGCTGGCTCTCCAGGGCAGCCGGGCCTGCGGGGGGGCTGACAGGGAGCGACTGCTCGGTCATCCTCTCGGGACCGGGACCGGGACCGGGACCGGCGGCCTGTTTGTGGTGCTGCTTACTGTACAGGTGTCTGAGCTTGGAGCAGTAATTGGGCTGTCTGAGCGGCAGTTCTGGGCAGCTGCCGTCTGAAGTGTCGGGGCCCAGTTTCGAAGCTTGGCCCGCAGGGTGATGAAGGTGACCCGCCGGTGGCGCCAGAGCGCGCGGCTCGTCCGAGGCCTTCCCGTGCTGCGCGTCTGCCGCACAGGCCGGCAGTGGGTGAGGCGGGGAGCAGCTGTCGCTGAGAGCACAGCTGGGGTCCGGAGCCAGGGCGCCCTGCAGGGAGAACGCCCCGCTGCAAGGCATGCTGGGGGGCTGCTCCGCAGGGGCCGACTTTAAGAACGTGTGGCACAGACTGAGAACGTTCTGAACCTGCAGGCACTGCGCCGTGTCCAGCATCAGCCGCACGTTGTCCTGGTTCAGGTCCAGGCGAGACGTGTACATGAAGTCCAGGATCTGCCCGATGCCGCTCACGTTCTTAATGTCCAAGTGAAAAACGTCGCTCTTCTGGCCGGGAGAATTCTGGAAGAGGCTCCTGATAAAAAAACAAAGATGCCCATTTCAGTGTTAACAATTCATACACGCTCTTAACTTACTCTTATAAGTAACACTCACACTAATATTCAAAACCGCAATACTTCTATAAATGCCAGAATTTTATAAGTGAGCTTTAACCCTTTTTATTTTTAAAATATATTTTATTGATTTTTTACAGAGGCAGGGAGAGGGATAGAGAGTCAGAAACATTGATGAGAGAGGAACATCGACCAACTGCCTCTTGCACACCCACTACTGAGGATGTGCCTGCAACCAAGGTACATGCCCTTGACCGGAATTGAATCTGGGACCCTTGAGTCCACAGGCCAATGCTCTATCCACTGGGCCAAACTGGTTTCAGCTGCTTTAACCCTTTAAAAAAAAATCTGGCAAGCCATCCATTAAAGCAATGCAGATAAATGAGTGTGATGAATATCCAAACTTCCAAGTAGATATCCAAGGAAGATTTTGCAATATACTCATGGCTCTTTTATCAACTGTAATTTTCCATATGCATGAATAGTATATAGAGTACAAAAACTAAAGGACACACATTTTTCACTACTTCCTGTTTGTAGTCTGAAAAATCATGTATTTTACTTTAGGCCTAAAACACATATAAAAATATTTCCATATCTAAGTGCCTTAAAAAGTCTAAAAATAAGAGCAGCTATAATAAACTAACCCTCAGTATACATTCACTTTGTGTATTAAATACATTTTTATTGATTTCAGAGAGGGAGGGGGAGGTAAAAACATCAATGATGAGAAAGTATAATTGATCAGGTGCCTCTTGCATGCCCCCTAGTGGGGACTATGCCTGCAACCTGGACATGTGCCCTGACCCGGAATTAAACTGTGACCTCCTGGTTTATAGGTCGATGTTCAACCACTGAGCCACACCCGCTGGGCTACACTCACTTTTTCAATCTTAATATTTATCTGTGAAAAAATTACCTAATATTAAACATCTTATTATGGTTCAAATGGTAAATTCAGTGGCGTAAAGCACATTCGCGATGTTGTGCAATCATCACCTTTATGCATTCACTCTTAGAACCTTGTCATCATCCCGGACAGAAACTCTGTTCCCGTTAGACACTAACTCCCACTCTTCCTCCCCGACCCCTGGCACCACCATTCTGCTTCCTCTCTGAATGTGACTGCTCTAGGGCCCTGATGCCCGCTCATTTCGTACTCAGTCGTTCCTCCAGTTGCCTAGCAACCCAATGGTCCATACATCAGCAGTGAGAGAAGCCCTATGAGTTAATGCGGGGGGGGGGGGGGGGGAGAAAAAGGGCACACTTCCATAAAGCCCACACGCTTTATTCTGGGCACACGTCAGCTTCACCGGGGAAGGAATCTGCATGGTGTAACCATGCTAAGTTAGGTAAGTTGTCCCACAACATTGTGGGAGACATCTTATCAGATACAGTCACCTGCTTCCCCAAACAGCCCGGGTTGAGGGTTTGATCCCCAGCCGGGGCGCATACGGGAGGCAACCGATTGATGTTTCTCTCTCTCTCTCTTCCTCTTTCTAAAAATCCATAAAAACACACTCTCTGTACACGAGAAGAGCAAAGACGCAATCGCACCGGAAGTACTGGCTGAAGGCGGCGAGGACGTTCTTGTGTGCCTTGAAGCAGACGCCGTTCACCACCAGCATGCAGTCACACAGCAGGCCCTGGATGCGCTGCTCGTGCAGCTGCTGCAGGAGGTGGCAGCTGTGCGTGGCCACCGGGTCCATCTCGGGCGCTCAGGAGACCTGCACACGGACGCAGATAAAACATGAGCTTCGGTGGCAAGACTGGGGACTGAACGGCACCAGGCCCACGGATGGACCTGTGGTCCACTGTCACGAGTCCCTGTCACCGCAGCTTAAAAAACAACATGCAAACAACAACAAAAAAGTAGCTTCTCAAGCACCGTGACCAGTGCTGTTCAATGGAACTACCTGTGGAGATAAAAATGTTCCTAGAACACTTCTGCTCCTTTTACTACGGCCCTAATCTGCCATACGTCCTCCCCTGCACGCCCCCAGAGGTCACTGTCGTTTAACACTCAGCACTGAGCCACCTTTGCTTTCCCAATCACATCTATCTCTGGCCTTCATCCGTTCTAAGCAGACACGTCCTAAATTTGAAACTTTAATTCAACCACCAGTTGTAAATGTCCAACTTTCTGCTAAACATCTGTAACTGTACGATCGCACAACTAAGAATCTCCAAAACTTATCCCCCCATTATCTCGGCCTCAGCTCGGCACCTTGTTCTGACCCCCCTATTTCTTTAGGGAAAGCTCAGTTTCTGGATGTGGATTTGGGGTGCTGGCATGATCTCCTGGTTTGAGATCGGGGTGGCACTCAGAGGACACTGCGACAAGAGGCAATGTCATCCACAAAGCGCCACACTGCAGCATGTAGGGTGGCTATTTCCCAGAGGGGACTCAGGCAGGCGGTGGGGCACTGTCCCAGGTACTGAATTTTCAGAGGTCCGGAGAAGCCAAATGACTGAGTCATCAGGCACCCACCCTACCTCGCTGGCTTCCTGGTTTACTATGATTAACGTCATTTATTGACTGCTTACTACAGGCTGGGCACTGTGCTAAGCATATTATACACGTTAACTCAAATAATGCACTTCGAACCATTATTGCCATTTTACAAGTCAGGAAACTAAGAAATGGGAGTTTAAGTAACATGCCGTGATCATAAAACTTATGTTGCGAGGCCAGCATTTAAACCCTGGTTCCTAAAGCAGGCAGTCAGTGCTCGTGGGCGATGCTATTGCCCGAGAGAAAAAGGTTGTTAGAAAACACACACAACCTGCCTCCAGGCTTCAGTGCTGAAACAAATGTTCTGAATGGACACTGGACGTTTTCTAGCTAGACAGAGGGGACAAGGGGAACAATTCTTTGGAATGACACTCAGAGTTATGATGATCTGCAAAATCATGAACTATTCCATAACTTACTTTGACAATGAAAATCATAATCAGTCTGCCCTAGCCAGTTTGGCTCAGTGGATAGAGCGTCAGCAGGCAGACTGGTTTTGATTCCGGTCCTGGTTTTGATTCCGGTCAAGGGCACAGGCCTGGATTGTGGGCTCAATCCCCAGTATGGGACATGTGGGAGGCAGCCAATCAATAATTCTCATTGATGTTTCTATCTCTCCCTACTTCTCCCTTCCTCTCTGAAATCAATAAAAATATTTAAAAATCTAATAGTTTCACCATGCTAATCCTCTAAGTCCCTTACAAAAAGCCTCTAGAAAAAGAATTGGTAATTTCTATTTCTTACTAGAGGCCCTGTGCATGAAATTCGTGCCTGGTCTACACCCTCTCTAATCTGGGGGGGGAAGTTCAACTGCCTCTAGCAATCCAGGACCACTGGCTCCTAACCGCTCGCCTGTCTGCCTGCCTGATTGCCCCTAACCACCTCTGCCTGCCTGATCGCCCCTAACTGCTCCCCTGCTGGCCTGATCAACCTTAACTGCCTCTGCCTCACCCCACACCTGGAACCCAGGATTCCCTCCTCCAGCTGGTCACAGGCACCCAGGCCTCAGGCTTCCCTCCCTCTGGTCAGCTGCAGGCACCCAGGACCCAGGCTGGCTGCAGCCACAAGGAACCGTGGGCAGGTGGCTTCACCTGGGCGGCAGCCTAGCTGCTCCCCATTTCTCTCTCGTGAGCTCATCTGTGCCTGGCTGGCCCCATCCCTCTCTCCCCAGGGTTGAGTATCTGACCCATTCTGGCATGAGGGCCGGATGACCATTTGCATATCAGCTCTCTATTATATAGGATGTGTCTTATGTGTAACAACTATAAGTAACAATGCATATACCTAATAAAAATAATAACAAGTATGTATAAAATGTTTCCCGTATGCTACCAGGCACTATCCTAAGCCCTTTACAAGTCACCTCATTTAATGATCAGAGTCACAGTAAGAGGGGCTGAACTGTCACCCTCACTCTGTAGGTGGGGACAGCGAGGCACCTGCAGGTGCAGGTGGCAGATGGCCACAAGTCCACGCCTCCAAGGGAAGCAGCGGCTGTCTCCGCCCTCCCCACCCTACACCCCCACCCCCGAATCTGAGCAGCTCTGCCCCTAATCCACAGCAGTGTGTTTGCAGACGGGGCCTTCAAAGGGGTGATTAAGTTAAAACCCTAATCCAGGCTGCCTGATGCCCTAAGAGGAGGAGGAGATGTGGACACAGAGCCCCCAGGGGTGCTCCTGAAAAGGAAAGCCCAGGGGAGGGCAGCACAGGGCGGGGGGGCCCACAAGCCAAGAAGAGCAGCCTGGGAAGAAACCACACGCCGACCCCTGGGCCGCGGACTTCTCACTCCGACCCAGTCTGTGGTTTCAGCCACCCGGTCTCCGGTGTTTTGTGGGGCAGCTCTAGCGGGGGAATATGCCTTCTCTTCCAGGCCCGACACTTCGCTGCCGCCCAAACCCTCCCTCCTCGTCACCCCCATGCTCCCCCACCCCTGGGGAACACCTCTGACAGCCCTCTGCTCACACCCCACTCAGCTCCACACCCAGCGACCACCGCGGCACGCCAGCCGGTCCGAGGACCGCGATCCGTTCAGGGTAAGCGGCAGCCGCCTGCTCCTGAGAGCCAGCCCGAGCGGGGGGCCGGTGGGGAAGCGGGTGGCCTTTCCAGGCCCAAGAAGCGGCACGAGGGCGAAGGGCCCGCTGCGGGGGCGACACCGGGTCTGTGTCCCGGGCCCGGCAAACTCGGCGCCCCGCCGCCGCGGCTGAATCCCGCACGACCGGCAGCTCCCCGCCGGCCCTCGCGGTGCCCGGGGTCCGCGGGCGGCGGCTCCGTGCCCGGCCCTGCCCGCCTCCTCTCGGGCCGCTCCCCACCCCGGCGGCACCGGAACGCCCTCGCCTACCGGCCCCGCGGCCGCCTTACCCTCACTCGCCGCTCTGGGCCCCGCCGCCCTCTCCTCACCCGCCGCGCCGCCCGCACAGCTGCTCGCGGGGCTCCCGGGGCTGCGGAACCATCGCGACAACGCCCCCTCGGCGGCCCGGACAGCCCCGCCCCGCCCTCCGGCTTCCGGTTCGTCATTTCCGCAGGGGGCGTGGTCGCGGCGCGCCTGCGCGGGGCGGCTCAGAAACGAATTCTGCGCCGGGAAGCCGAGGCGGGTGGCGGCGGCGGCGGCGCTGGGCTGGCGGGCGGGCGGCCGCGGCGGTCCCACGTGCTCCCCGCGGCCGGTTGGAACCGTTGGCGGACGCCGGCTGAGAGGTGAGGAGCGGCGGCCCAGAGGTCCGGCCTGGGAAGCTGGGCTCGGAGAGGGAGAGGGGCGGCTGGCCGTGCCGGCACTTTCCCCCCTCGGGGTGCCTGTCGGAGCGGGAAGAGGCAGCCCGTTCGGATCCGACCCGTGCTCCGTCCGGGAAGTGGAAGGAGTCCTGGGCTCAGAGTGACCGGCTCTTCCCGCGTTTAAAACCGAACCCCTCTCTGCTCTGGGCAGAGCAGACGCTGCTCCCGCTGGGCTGGGCTGGGCTCAGGCCGGCTGCACGCGGGGGGCAGGCTCCTGTCTTGTCGGGGTTGGGTGGGGGGCTCGGTCCGAAGAGAGGCGGCCCCAGGGCGGGTGGTTGGGAGCTGGGACCTCGGGCCGGAGCCACAGCGTGTGGGTCCGGGTTCACCACCAACGGCACGCGAGACCCGCTGCGAGTTACTTACCCTCGCTGTGGCTCAGTGTCCCCGCTGTCAGAGGGAAGAGCGCAAAACTAACTGTCGTGAGGGTTACACGAGCGCACACGTGTTGAGCAGCCACGCCAGGCAGGGTGCTCAGTGAGTGTCAGGGGGTTCTGCAGCTCCTACGGGTGAGGACACAGGCAGGGGAAGGAGGTGGAGTGCGAGCATCTGCAAGGCCGACCTTCCTGCAGAG